>JANPWX010000328.1:3829044-4002175 GCA_024734555.1 Trochalopteron elliotii | reverse complement strand
TGCACCTTCCTCCATGCGGGCCAATCCCCGGGCCCGGGGGCGAGGAGCTGCGGGCCGGGGGCGGCGGAGCGGGGGCAGCTCCAGGGGTCCCGGTGCGGGGGGACTGCGGGAGGGGACGCCGCATTTCTCCAGCGTGGGACTTCCCGGCTCCCTAAAGCGTAGCGGGAAAAGGATCTATATGAATTAGCTCCCAGCTGCTGATGAGAGACACATGTCACCGCCGCGGCATCGAGCGCTGCGGCAGGACGGCACCTTGGCTGCCTGCGCCAGCCGGGAGGCGGCGGGGGGGCTTGAAAATAATTTCTGAAAGATAGAAGCAATAGATACGAAGCAGAGGGGGCAAGCAGTGAGGGGACGGAAGGGTGGATGGATGGCAGGGACAGTACGACAAGGGAAGGGTGCGCATATACGTGCCGAAAGTGGAAGAGCCTTTGCTGTTTCGTCTTTGCTGGCAGAACTGACAGTGCTGTCTTGTAAAGGCAACGCTGTGAATAGTGTTTATTTCAAGGACTCCGGAGAAAAGAGAAGTTACCCCGTGGGTCTGTACTCAAGAAGACCCAGTGTGAGCTGGCTAGGAGTGCAACAAGGGTCACTGATAATTCCAAGCAGTCACTTAAATGGTCGGGGTTAAAAGGGCTGTGCATGGGTAAACTTTCGTCATTGGACTATTTCTATGTGTGATTTGAAGGAGGAGAATACTGGTGCGAACTTCTGAAGGATTTACATCGCTTAGGTCGGAGGGGGTTGATTTAAAAGTGAATGGTGCGTGTTGCACTTATTCATCATGTGACACAGGTAGTTCTGAATCAGAGTCATCCAGCGGGTATAAATGCCGGTGTAATGAATAGCAGTTTTAAACACTACCTATAAGGAGAGGGGTATATTTTAAGGGAATTTTTAAATTCTGCCTCCTTTTAAAAAGCTTTTTCTCTAGTAGCCAAGACAGTTACTTTTCTTGGAGAGTATACAATGTAATAATTGAAAAATTGTTGGAAAAAGCTACTGTTACTGTGTATAACACAAATCTTTTGTGCCTTTTTTTTTAACCTTGGAGTGTCAAGTCTGAGCAGATACTATTGAAAGCCTCTGAACCACAAGTTTGTAGTTTTTGGATCATGGGAAAGAAAGGTTTGATTCAATTTTAGCATTAGCACCAGGCCTCATTGCTCTGTGCCCTTTGAATATGTGAAACAAACAATTTGCAAATACAAATTTGCCCAAATGTACATTGCTAAAGTATCAAACCTCCTTTTAATTAATCTTTGCTTATAAGTAAGCCAAACTACCCTTTGATGCTTTTTTTTTTTTCTCCATGGTAGCATGCTCATGACCTCCACTGGGGGTGTGAGCGAACCTTTTGTTGTTTGTGGTTTTTGTCTGTACTGTTTCTATACAATCAAGGTCCTGTGAAAAGGAGGAAGAGGCAGCAGGAGGTAGAAACAAGCTGGGCTATTTTGGACCAATGTCCCATTAAAATGTTCTCCCTCTCCTTAACTCACTCCAAACTTCTATTCAGGCATACACTTTGTATCAGTCTTTAACCTGCACTAAAACCTGTAGGACACTGATACTTTGACATTGTTGGGAAAGAATTGAAGAATCAACCAGGGATGGCTAATATTTCTTGCCTTATTTTATTGCAGAACAGCAGGAATTCAAAGTCTTTAAAGCTCTGGTACTTTGACTCTTTTATGCAGCTGAGATGATGAAATAAAAATGTGTTTGGTAAAGGAATTCAAATTAGCACTGGGTCACATAATTCCCCTGTTCTGAATATGGCCAATCAATGGCATCTCTAAGGCATCTAGAGGCAAGAGCTATGCAATTTCTGCTCATGCAGAATAATATTCCTAGCGTGGAAATTTCTGCTAATTAAAGCTCTTGCCAAGTAGAGTCTTTTTTCTTTTCTTTTTTTTTTTTTTTTCCTTTTTTTTTCTTTTCTTCTCTTCTTCATCTTAAATAGCTTAAGTCAAAGCTTTGCAAGCCAGGACTTGCAAAAAGTCTCCTTATAGTTAGAACAATGCATTCAAGATTTTAAACTGCAGATCTAAGTTTCCTACTAAAATCATTGTGATATAAATAGTTTTACATACTCTTAATAACAGCTTATATGTGGAAAAGAAATCAAATAATGTTTTTTTATGGAATTAGTGATATCTTTACAAAGGAACTACTGTGACCTGTGCTTGTACTTTGTTGTAGGAAATAAGACAGGAAATATACAAAAGGGGGTATAGAGCACCAAGAGGAATATCTATTAATTTTGATCTATAGTAAAATAAATTATTAACTCCCTTTAGGATCATATCTATGTATATTAAAATAATTTTGCCTGACTCTTTTATTTTTAATAATAAAGTCAGTAGCAGGAATAATAAAGCTTAAAACTCCAGGGAAATTAATGAAACATAAATTATTATTAAATTTGGGCTTCAGTCCAAATTTCTGGTTACTACTTATTGTAGGGCAGCTCATTCATTTTTCACTCAGAAAAATACCTCACTATGTGTAATGATACACAATTAGCTAAGATCATTCCTTAACTATATAACTTATTAATTAGAAGTTGACTGAATGAAATGCAGTGGTCTGCAGGTTCTCATAGAATTTGGTGGCAGAACTCTACAAAGCCTTTTCACATTCCCTCCAAAATCACATGGTGTGACAAGGATGTTATGTGGTCAATGATGTATGGTCAGTAAAATGGGCTTTAGTTCAGTTTTCCTAAACAATAGTGAAATTATTTTAATACCCCAGAAAGAACAAAGACATAACGGTGTTTAGGTATTAGGGGAAGCAGAATGCTCAGAGCTGATACAGAGCTCTGGAAGGGTCTTAATGTTGAGAGAAAAGTTTGGTATATCAGGCAGGGAATCCTTTTCCTATAGTTGGAAAGCTTTTCCTCTTAAGAAGCAGCACGAATTCTCTCAGTCCATCCCATCAGCTCAAGAACACCCTCTCACCTTGGATTTCCATTCTGGATCCATGATCTCACATATTCCAGTCTATCACAAGAATAAACTTTCCTCCTGACAGGCTCCCCATCCATCGTCCTTAGTGACAAGAGTTTGTTTTGTCTATCTTGCTAAGAAGCAAAAATTGCCTCTGTTCACATCCTACCAAACTATCAATGATGGTTATTACAGAAACGAAGGAATTAGGATGCACAGATGAAGTGTAATTTGTCCCACCCTACTGTAGATGTCCAAAATTGCTCATATGCTTTGTGGTCTAGTGGTGTCTGTGGCTTTTCATTGGCTACAAGAAATCTCTATCAACTGGCTAGATATGCAGAGGATGAATTTCACTCCCTGAGGGTGGTTGTTTGGAGAACATCTTCCTGTTCCAGTTTCACCGGCAATGGTAGCACTATTCACCCTCAAGATTAGCATTTTGCAAGTCTGAGGTTAGTTTCAGTTTCTCTTTACACAACTGGCATGTACCAAGCATCGGTGTATTAATTGCTTACCCACATCAGTAATGAAAATTTTGTATCTATTGCTTTTCTGGTTTTATCTCACTGGCAGTTCAGAATTTTTCTTCCATATTGGAAGATTTTCAGAACATGTTTTTTAGACAGGTCTCAGGAGCCAAAGATGCACGTTTCTATCCTGAGGTCCACAATTTATGCTTGTAATGAGGATGGCATGGACAATTATCAGACAAGCATTTCCCATTCTGTTGCTATGCAGAAGTCCCCAGCCTCTGTGGGAGGATTTTCTCCTTGTATATGTTACCAAGTGCAAAGATATGAGCTGGTATTTGCAGAAGCAGTAATTCTGTGATATTACTAGGTACTGACCTGACCTGAAGGCCATGTTTGGGGTTTTGTTGAAACTTTTCCAGTAGAAATTCTAGTGGTAATTCATGTTTGTTGAAAAGCTGGTCCATCCAGGTTGGTTATTCTGCCTTTGAGCTCACCTGAACTGCAGTAGCTCTTGTTACTCTTTGAGATCTCTCCTTACTGTGAGAGGGTGCATCACAGGTGCCTGGCCATTGTGCTGCCTGGGATACCTTTCTTCCATGGGAGAGGGAAGCTACAGAACGTGCAGTAGAAGGAGAGCAGAGCGTTATCAGACCATTCAGATCGTGGCTGAAGCAAAGTAGTCAACTTCAGGGAGGAAAAGGGGTGGTGATTGTGGTGTTTAAATCCATTTTCATGTTCAAAACAAATTTTAAGGAAATAATTCAAGCAGCTCTAGGCACTAGTCTTTAAGCTGCAGCCTGCAACCTCTAAGGCTTTGAATTTGTGGTCCTTTTGGCCAGTTTGTTTCCTAGGCAGCCAAGACTCTCACTGAGGTCAGCGTTCAACACACGTTCAGAGTTCTGCCTGATGCACTCTGGCAGGGTCCATATTGGATGGGCCACTCTAAACACTAGTGCTTGTCAAGAGAACAAGTGGGAATGGGCTATGGAATAGACAGACTTGGCGGGGCTGCAGTGTACCCTTGTATCCCCTGCACCAGTGCTGGCACGGCCAGCTGTGATCTGCATCTTCAGACTCCTGTTTACAAGTGGAATTTAAAGGCCGTGGAAAGAGGATGGGGGAAAGACAGCAGCAGCTGGGAACCATCGATGACCACAGCTGGTTTTGCAAAGATCTTCTTGCAGGCTGTGTTGGGATGTTTCCAGGATTTTCTGGGTCGAGTAACGCTGCAGACGAGAGGAGGAAGTGTGGTGCCGGTCCCGGGCGGTTCGCGCACACGGTGGTCGGGCTGAGCCCGGTCCCGGGGCGGTGCCCGGACACGGTGACCAGCAGGGGACAGGCGTGTCCCGAAGGCAGTGCCAGCCTCTGGGACACTGCCCTCCCCTTGGGGGGGACAACCCCATGGCCCGGTGGCCTGTTCCCAGCCAGCAGCTCTACCGGGAGGCTTCCGTGTATCCAGCTTGAGCAGTCACAGCCTTCTCAGCCTTGTGGTAGCCTTGGCTGAACTGCTGCCAACACGAGCTTGTGGGAGAACCTGGTCCAGCGAGTCCTTGGTGCTCACAAGTCTCCTGAGCTAAACCAGGAGACTTTCTTAACTGGAAGTAATTGAGAACTCACAAGAATTATATTTTCATTAACATTTAAGGTTTACATGCTATTTTTATGTCAAATTTGTTGGGTTTCGTTGCCCTGCAGCTTTAAATTTGACTTTTTTCTTTGAACCGAAGTACAGTTTCTTTGCAAGAGTAAGTGATTTACACGCTCTTCCCATAAGGGGCAACGTTGCAATAGTGCAGAAAAGCAACTTTGAGTGTAGTAAAGCCTGACTCAGATCAGTGGTGTCCCTTCCACAGATATAACTGAATATTTGTTTAGGTTTGAAAAGTATGAAGTACTGTGGGACAGAAGATGCTGCAGATATTTATGTGGAGCTGATCCTGCCCAGAGGTAGTATGAAGAATGAAATGATCTCCTGGAGAACCCTAGTTCCTAAAAATCCTGTAGTTTTATTAATGGAATGTATTCTACTAATAAAAAGGAATTTAATACTAAAAATGACAGATGTGTTGTTACATTTCCTCCTGGTAAAAACTTACAAGCATCTGTGTTTGACTCAGATACACTAAATCTGTATTAAATTTTAAACTCCTCCTAGTCTACATGAGATGCCAAAACATTTTCTTGTCTAGTTTTACTTGTCTTTGTTCAACCATCAGACATATGAGAATGTGTGCTCTTGCTATTGCAGTTGTGTAGATCCATGCTGTCATTTTTCCCTCAACACTCTAAGTACTGTGAGACACATACTTTTGGGTGTATTCTTTCCCTGGGCAGGTGTTTGGAATGTGAAGGTGTCTTCTTCAGGACAGATGACAAGCAATTCAGAGGTTTTGACAGGTTTCCAAGTATATATTTAAAAAAAAAGAAAACTTGTGTGGGAAACACATAGTTCCAGGCAAAAGAGTAAATGCTGCACATGTTATTTTGACTGTGATTCCAACAGCCCTCTTAGATATATATGTAGATAGATAGAGAGATTGATTATTATTATTATTATTATTATTATTATTATTATTATTATTATTATTTGTATATCAAATTATTTTTACAGGAGTACAGGATACTGTTGTGGTTGTGCTCTGAGTGGCCATGCTGGTTTGAATCAAGGCAAGATCTGAGGTTAAAGGTAGTATTTTGTATTAGATAACTAGCATAGGCAGGCTGAAAGGTGGGGGTTTTTTAAATTTTTCAGGCATATTTGTGGGTTTAATGAGAGCTATTTTCTCTGTCTGCCTTTCTTCTGAATTCATGAAGCCTCTTCCCTTGTTTCTCTTGTAAGCAGTTACCTTCCTCTTCAGTTAATTCAACAATGTAGAAGAATTTATTTCTCCAGATATATCCCTTTTTTTCATACTTCCTTGATCTACCTGCCTCTCATTTCTTATATTCAGCATTTTTGAAGAGAGAGACCAACACCTCCCACCTTTTTCTGAGAAAATGCCATTTTGTCCTGCAGCATCCAGAAGAAATGTGCATGAGTGAATGAGTGCAGAACACTACTTCTTGAGGATTGCACCATTAGCTATTTCATTTGAAAGTTATTTAGGTTATCATCCCATATTATATTCAATATGCTTTAAAAACCCAACAACCAGTGCAGAAAGTGTGCCAGAGCTTAAGTGGAGTTTTTATTCTGAGTTCCATAGACAGAATTCCTGATGGTAAGCAGATTTCACACATTGTGTGAAGCTGACTCCACAGGTCACTGCTGTGTAGTTTGGGTCCACGTGGGTATTTTGTTTGTTGTAAAAGTATGCTAAGGAGATTTTTTCTGTTTTCCTGTTATGCTAAGTTGTGGACCAAAATCTAATGTCACTATATTAACCTTGGAGTTGCACCCGAGATGAATTTGGCCCTGTCAGTTGTTAAATTCTTGCTATGATTGATCTCAGCTTGCTGAGAAGGGACGCATGCCAGAGTAGCAACCACAGAAATCATCAGCTGAAACTCCACCAAAATTCTCATTCCCTGTAAATTGAAAAATTAAGCTTTGAAATAAGATGCTTTCTTCATCAATCTCACACTAACTTTTCATTAAGATTATATAACTCTCAAACTATTAGGAAGATGACAATTAGAACAGTTTGAAGTATCTGAGTGGAGAAAAATAGGAATATCATTCTAAGTAAGTTATTGTACTAGTTCTTGGCGTTTTGTGGCATCTAATCTCCAATAGTCTCAGTTGTAAATTTCATTACCCTTCACCCCCATTGATCATAGATGTGCATGGATATAAGTAAAACAAGGTTAATTCTTGGCAGATTCCTTATATTAGTCTAAAAACATCTATGGTAGAATCATAGGATGTTTTGGATTGAACACACCTTTAAGATCCTATCTGTAGGAAGAAAATTATAAGAACACTTGCCTAACTCTTCCTCTCAAACTCTGTGCAGAGGGATTTTTTTTTTTTCACAGAAAGAAGAGATACCAGAAATTCCACAAGACTCACTTGGAATTGATTTGTAGCAAATTAATGAAAAAAGCTTGTAGATAAATATTGTAGCAGAAGAATCATGATGCTAATACTGGATTTTGTTTTTCAATACTGAGAGTTATAATTGCATATGACTTCAATAAATTTCTACTCTGAAAAGTTGTTATTCTAATGTAATTTTTTAGATTATCTGGACATCAGTGGAATGAAGGGAACAAACAGATACTTAAAAATCTGCCATCAGTAGTTGGTGGGTGAGTCAGTATTGGATTAAAAGGACACTGATCTGATGGCGTGCCAATTCATTTATTCATCCATAATGGCATTGTACAGCCATGCTTCTCTACATGCTAGTGATTTCCACATGAAATATCTATTTCCACTTTGTATACCAGCACCAGTAAATTTCTGTAAGCTAATTACTGCATTCCTGGTGGGGATGGGTAGGGCACACTTTATTCAGTCATGCTACTATGATATTAGTCATATCAATATGATTTTCAGAAAGGCATAACCTCTCAATTCCTAACAAGTATAGGCATATACCCCATTATATGTTTTTCAGGTTTTTTAATCTCTAATGTCCAAACCCAAGAAATGCAGGGAACAAATTATCTTACTTGAAACTACTACTTTTTTGGGGGGGAAGCTAGGATGAAAATACCTCATGCATTAATAGTGTTCAGCATTTTTTTTGTGTGTGTTTCTTTCCTATATTCCAAATTTTATTACATTCATAAGAAAATAATGCCTGTGAAATTTCATAAATACAAGATTTGCAGGAGCAGAATGGAGTAGCTCTGTCAAATCTGCTGATTTCCTGTCACTGAGACGGTTTATGGAACCTTTTGCCTGAAAGGTCTGAAGCACTAGAAGGGAGGTGTGGAGATTTTCATGGGCATGACAGATAAACTTCTATGATGAAGGGTGAGGTAAAATTGAGCCTTTTGTGGGACAGGAGCATGGAATGGATGACCTGGTGCTCTGCTGAGCCCTATTTTTTTTGTATCATTTAAAAATGGAAAATATTAGTCTTATCCAGCCTCGGATTTATAAAGCAAAAGGATGATACATACCAGTCTGGGTAGTGATCCTTGACAAAGCTGTTTGTAAAGAGATGAATTTGCAAAGTAAATTCCTATTTCAGCATTTCTTACTGTAATAAGATGGTAGCAGTAGAAAGTAAAGACACTTCATGTGTGGTGTGATTGTGCCCAGCAGAATCACATTAAGTTCTTTGTAAACTCTAGACTTTCAGTAAGATCTGGATCTCCTTGTGCAGAGTTATCACCGTGTTACTTTAAGAAAGATGTCAGCAGGTCTGCTGATCAAATAAAATGTTGAATCTGATTTCAGATCTTCATCTGGCTTGGTTTTTCATCATGAGCTTCTCCAGAAGGATTTTGCAGAACAAATTACTTGCGAGAAAAGAAGGAATCTCAAAACTGCTAAATTTATTAACAGTTCTAAAGTAAATTAAATACTTTGTTTAAAATGTTATGTAAGTAATTTCTGATAGTGTGTGACACTCTTATAGACCCTGTCCTCACACCTGCCCATCAGACAGATGTAAGATTTGCCTGGTTAGTTCAAAATCAGTTCAATAAAGTATTAGCTGTGGTTGTTCAGCAGCACATCACCTTCGGGGGATTTCAGGAGATGGAGGTTCCTTCAGTGCCATTTCAAACAGTAGAAAGAACTCTCTGCTTAATGAATGTCTACTGAAACTCTATCAGCTTTTGCTAGATGGATTTTCAAGGTGTGGCACAGTTTCTTTTATGAAAATAAAAGATCACGAGTAGTGACTTGTTGTTTTTCTCTTTGTTTGTTTTATATAAAAACTTCAAACAAATAAGGAAGTTCCATACCCAGAAAAATAATTTATTTTTTAATTAATATTTTAAAATATTTTAAAGACAAATGAAAGAGACATCTGAACTCTGTTGCTCAGTATACCATTGTATGGCATTCTGATCCTAAAGTGATCAGTGATACAGCAGAACATGCTATATAGGTTAGAAGGTATATTCTAGACCTTTACTACGAGCATCTTAGTGTCTCCCAGAGCTCCCCTAGAGAAACAGGCATTAGCTAATAAAGTATCAAGATGGGCAAAGACTACAACAGGCTTCTGGCTTCACCAAGGTCTAACCTCGGTGGTTCTGCTCAGTGAGAAAGATGTAAAGCAATGAAACAATGTATTCTGAAATTGGAAAGGGCTGCAGCAGGCAATAAAAGTTTGTAGTCAAACAAAGCTCTAAGCTTCTACTTTGTGTTTTTGGTGGGTCAGGCTCCTTCCATAGGAGCTGAAAGCAGCCATGGTGCCACAATGTCCCAGAGCTGGGAGTCAGAGACCTAGTAAAGTGGCTCAGCAGGGCTGCTCTGGAGCAGAGGCAGCTTCCAGCAGCCCTGTCTTTAGTGAGGAGTGTCAAGTTTTTATGAGCATTGTTACATTTTTATAGTTTAATGGGTTTTACTATTAAAGTATAACAAAGCACATTAAAAATTTGCCATGGCTCATTTCCACAATCAGTAGCAAGTCCTTTCTATCTTTAGCATGGGCCCCTAGGAAATATTAAATAGCAATGACTATCTTAATACATCTTTCTTATCCACTTCAATCATCTCGGCCTCTTTCTAGTTAAACACAGTCTTGATTTGAGACATGTTTTATTCAGCTTCAAAGCTCCCAGCACACTGGCTGGACTGGAATTGACATCCATGTGCTGACTTCTCCAGGAAAAGAATATGGTAGTTTTTATAAATACTGCAGATGAGAGATCATTAGAAAATGTGCTTTGAATGACACTGTCATAGAAACTAAGGAGCACTGGATTAAAGACAAGGGGGAAGAGTTTTAGTAAAAAAGCAGTGAAGAAAAGAACACAGTAAAAAAAGCAACTATGGCTAGTTGGTGACACTGAACGTTTGACAGAATGGAGAATGGTGCCTTTTAAAAGGTAGTACTGGCATATTCAGTTAGAAGAACATAAAGGTAGATGCAGTTACAGTCCAAAGGAACTTCAGTGTGGCAGCAGAATTCACTCTGCCTGCAGGATATGAGATCTATAAATCACTAAATCACCAACTATTGTTAGACTGAGATGGGCAGTACTCCAAGGACAGCAGTGTTGCAGAGAACACTGCACCATCCACAGGTGACAGGGACTTCAACAATGGAACTAGACAGGGGAACAAGTACTTCAAGGAAAATTTAAAGTGTGATGAAGAATTTGGAAAGCAGTTCCTTAGGGTAGATGAGGGGCAGCACTGACTTTTTCATGTTTGTGGATGTAAGATAGAGTGCTCTGTAAGAATGTTTGTTTGAATCTCTTTCTGCATGAAAAAAGCTCATAAGTATGGTAATTCAGTTAAAATCTCATGTGGGAATTTTAAATGCCTTTCATTTCTATTAAACTGAAACCTGTAAGGCAACTTAAATTTAGTGGAGCATCTATGTACTTGTATTGTTTTTTAAAAGGTATTTAGATAACTTAAGATGTAGATGTTTCTGTAGCTAATGTCATTTTCAGAAGGAAATGGTATCTATATTAGAAATTTTAGAAAATCTTACTAGGCACTAATCAAAATTGTTTCATGCCTAAATATGATATAATTGGGTTCCTTGTGAGTTTTAGGATCAAAGAGCTTTGGAAAAGGAAAGTATTTTATTATTATTTACTGCCTTCACTTAATTTGCTTGTATGTTTTATAAGTTTTTGAAAGCCACTGCAGGGTTATGGCAACATGACCCAGACCTGGAATAAATCCTCTTATGATGATGCATTCAGAACGGATGTATTTACCACTAGGCATTCCAGTGCTTGTCAGAGGTCCCTTGTCCCCAGAAATGTTTTGTTACTACATTCATCTTCCTGCTAACAATCTGCTTTTAATATCACTCACACTCATGATACAGAGAACACAAGTTCATCATGGGGTTTTTTTATTGTTGCCAAAGAAACTCCACTCATTCTTTTCTCCTTAGTCCCAGAGAAGAAATAAGGACTCTAGAAAGGAAGAGTTTCTAAAAAACTTCTGAAGGGAACTGGTAAGTTCAATGATTCTGCTTCATTGTTTGGAGACTTCAGTTAGATCTGGGTAAAGTTTTTTGTTGAGCTGAATTAATCTAGTGCTTCTGCTTAATTCTAGCATGAAAAGTTTTTATCTTTTCCTTTCCTATAACTGGTGTAGAATTTTTCTTGCAGTATAATTTACTCCTATGCCAATTAAATTGGTGTAGTTTACTTCATATGCTTAACAAGAAAGGACTAATGCGAGTAAGCATTCATTCCTCTTATTGTTATTGTTACACTGTGCGTGTCAAGGAATTATTTTAATAAGACTGTTTTCTGTGAAATCTGGATGTGACTGCTGGAGACCCCTACAGATTAAAGCTACAGTTAACTGGAAAGATGAGGCATCTGGCTTTTACATGCCCAGCACTATGTGAGATGGATTCACAGATAACTAAGTTCAATGACTGAAAGTGGATGCTGCAAATGTCCCTAAGGATGGGAAATTACAACTCCCTAAACTTAATTAGTTTAGTACTAGTGACCGTTCCACCTCTCTATTCACTGGCTGCATGGCAGCCCTGAAAGTGAAATTGAAGCTGAACATGATGAAACTGTCATGCTAACAATGTCAGTGCCATCAGTGTGTCAGGTGTTGCCATCTTGCCATGACATGTAATGCATAACATGCTGGATGTGTGTTACATCCCTCAGCTGGTTACAGTCCACTCTCCCATGCCAGGCAGCACATCCATAGATCTTACAGCTTGTGCACTCCATTAACACACCAAAGCTGAGTTGCTGTGCTAGCACACAGTAACACAGAATTACTGAAGGTATTTCATTTGCTTGGTAAAGCAAACCAGTGAATTGTTTTCATTGACTATTTCCACCCCTCAGATAGGAGGTACTCTTTGTGCTGTCTGCATATATACAAAGTGATTTCCCATCTTTTCTGTATCAAAAACTGATTCGGTACAGAAAATACTCTTGTACACATATACAAACATACTTTCATACCTGTATCACGTATTTTGCATAGCAGTGTTTGTTAAAAAAAAGTCTCTGTATGTCTTTCTTTTCATATTCACTTTAAAATGAAATGGAAAAAGTTGCCTTTGCAAGGAATTTTTATTGGCAAAGCATATCATTTATTTTGGCTCCATAAATCAATGTGCAGTCATGTTGCAAAATATGGGTAGCCCATTTAGAAATATTCCATCAGGAGGTATAGAGGTACAGTATATTATACCTGCTGTTTCAAATAAATAGCATTCTCAATTCCTGTTCATCTGTATATAATATATTTTATTGCAATGTGGTGCTTTCCATCAAGTTAGTTAATTTTGTTTCTGCAATTCAAGATGTAATTGATCACTACAGTACTTGCCCTTGGGACAAAGTATCTTTTTATCCAGTGTGTTGTTTCAACTTTTTACCATTCTTCTAAAAATATCCTATATGAAATATTGTACCTGGTGCAATAAGTTTTATAGATTTTTCTAAATTATTTTTTCTATCTTCAGCATATGTATGTAGTCTGTAATATATACTACACATGTCCTTCTGTTCTCTACCTACACTTTGTGCTGCAAAAATATGCATTTCAAAAAATTTACATGAAGTTTGTGGACGATTTCAGTTAGCTTAGATCACAAATCACATTGTTTAATTTTGTGTTTAGAGTCTTGTTGTTTTCATAGAGCTACTCAAATAAAGAGCCATGCAAAACTGGGTTTCTAATTTCAAGATATAATTAATTTTATTCATAAATTCTTTTCTATTTGACTTTTAAACTATTGCAAATATTTTATACATTTGCAAGTTTATACTGAAAACTCAGTACTTGGCATTAGGGGGCATGCCAATAAAACCAGGTGATATGCTGGAATATCTGAATGAGAACAATTTGTGTGGTTAGGTGTGTTCTGTGGACTTAAAATTCTAGCTCTATCCATCTAAAATAGGTTTTCTAAGAAATTCCATTGAAATTTTAAGCAGGCATAGAAAAAATAGAACAATTATGGGTTTTGTTACTTTTGAATTCCTATTTGGCCAACTGGTTGAAGTAAAATAATTGGAAAAAATATAGAGATATATGTTAAAATTTCCTTGCTCAATGCATTTAAATTTGGAGATAATCCAAATTTGTATTGCCATACAAAACTGAAGACAAGGGCATTCTCTTTATACAGAAAGTTAAAAAATATTTTAATATTAAGATCATAAATTACTTCAGAAACATGAGTTACTTAATCTATCTGATATACTTATGCATCACTTTTACAGCCAACAGATAATGTTGGAAATTCCAGAAATATTGTTTAGGTATTAAAATTTCGACTTCATTAAGGCATAACCCATGTAGTTTTGTGTTTGCCTTTTGTTAGGATTTTTGTCAGTTGAGCCACTGAAAAGAATGTTCATAAATCAAGAAGTTAGTTGTAAATAGTTACATTATGTGCAATCAGCTTCAAATTTTACATGGATCACTCCAATTCATAATTGGAGTGATCACTCACATTTCTGATTCCTGAAATCTGTGTTTTTAAGCAACTGGAGCATAATTAGGGCAGCATGAATTGCAATAACCGATCTCCAATAAAAAGTGAAATCTATTATTAATAGTAATGAAAACAACGTTATATTACATTCTGAACAATTATATTTCCAGTGTACTTTCAAGGCTAAAGAAAAATGCCTATGTAGTAGAAAAACTTGTATGCTCTAATAGTAGTTTATGAGCAGGAAGAGTTTCTAAAAAATGTTCCAGAGTAAACATAAGTGATTTCCCTTTTGAAAAACCCTAGCAGAATAGCCTGAAATGTTTCTTTAAATGTTACTGGTGCAGCTTAGCCAGCAACACTCTCTCCATTGAACCATGTACTTAGCACTGGAAGTTTCTTGCCAGTGTAACTTTACTGTCTGGCTATAAATTGTCTTGTGCTTTAATACATTGCATACATCCACATTTCTTCTCTGAGACTGGTGAGTGGAAGGATCTGGAAAAGACTCGTTATCAGGTGACTACAAGTGAGTACTCAGAGCACTAAACTCTAGGTCTGGTGTACTCAAAACCGACGTTGATTTGTTACATTCCTCTTTCAAATAGTACTGAACTCTCAAACTAGACCATGGAAGTGTATTCATTAAAGAAATATCACAGCACTTACCCAATACTTTAAGACTCTTTAGGACTATTTTAATTTATTCTCAACAACTACTGGGTTGCACTATGTGCTTACAGTTCTTGACAGCATTGGAGGTCATCTCTCAGCTGTGTGTAAGTGATGAGCTGGGAACTGTATTTGTGTGTTCTTACTTTGGCCTTTGATTTTGCTTTTGTAGGTAAGATTCATGGGCTACTCTGCTGTTACCTATTGTGGTTTCCTGTCTTTTCATTATGTTTGCAAGGCAAAACTGTAGTAGTCTATTCAGGATGTTTTCCTGACTGTTTTGGCTGTGATTGGAGAACTGAGGATTTATTTTTTTTCTTTTTTTGTCCATTTCTCATCAGGTGGTTCATGGTGTGCATCCATAATCCTTACTTGTTGATTGATGTCGCCATTTACCAGTAGCACATATATTATATAATTTTCATTATTAAAGGAAAATATGTTGCCAGCAAGAATTAAAGAATTTAAGGTTTGGAAAATAATATTTAATTTTGTAACAAAATATTTCAGGAATATATCTTGATGTTATGTGTCCTCTATTACTTCCTAAAAATTCATTATTGTTTGAATATGCCATCATATATTTAGACTGTTGCTTTTCACATGACTTCTTTGAGTCATTATTCTTCTGAGCTTCTAAAAAGAGAAATTTTATCTGTCTTTCAAGTGCTACAGGACTCTTCAGCTGTTTCTTATATGAATGGTAGAAATCTACTTTCATGCTTATGTTCTTGACAGTTGTGTATTGTTTTTACCCTCAAACATTGCACATTGCAAGCATGTTTTGCACATTAATAATGAAGGTAGAAGTTACATGTGTTGGAAATTGTCTAAATATTTGGGGGAAAAGAGAGGAATAGATATTGTAGACATGTAACTGAAGAATGCCAAATTCAGAGGGAACTTGCATTTAGAGTTCTGTTGACACTGACATTTCTCTTTGCAAAGAGAAGAGATGTAAAGCTAGTGAAAACTGGAAATGGCTTGAGAATGAGTATGAAATCAGAAAAAAGCATTAGTCAAGGTGCCTGAGAGACTGCAAAGGGAAGTCTGGAAGAATAAGGTGCTGGGTCAAGGATTCAGAGTACCTTGTACTCTGTATTCATCTGCCTCGTTGTATTTTTCTTGCAATAAATTAGGCAGTTGTTGCAACAAATTTTGGATAATTTGTGTACATTTGCTATGCAGTCTTCCTAGAGCAGGTCTGCTTTGAGCATTGAATTAGAAAACTATAGACGTAATTTTTGATTATCTCAGCAGGTATTTTTGTACAGGCTAGAATTCAGGATGAGCAGGCAAACTGAATTATAGTATTTTCACTATCTGCTGTTTGACTTTCTACTTTAGTAATACTTTTGAAATTATTTTTCTGCACATACTAAGGACACATATCCATTCACATTGTGAAATTCAGGTATACACAGGCTGGACAAATGGGCACATTGAAGGAAGGATTGGCACATAGGCTCAGATGTGCTCAAAATCAAGAGGGCATAGGGCAGTGCACACACGTGCACATCAGAAGCAAATTCACATACTCAAAATGGGAGCCACATGACCATGAACAGCATTGCATGAATACACACATAGATACCTACACACCACGACTCCCTTCACAGCTGTGTAAAATGACAGAAAGGCCTGGAGCTGTGCAAACACCATTAAAAGGCATCCACACAGCCATGACTGTCTCAGGCTGGAAAAAAGGGAATACTGAAAAAATACTGTCTGGGAGAACAAAACAGGAGAGTCAACTCATCAAATGTCTGGAACTAAAATAATGCCAGTGAGTATACCCCAGCCAAAATCACTGCCAGCAACTAAGTTAGTCTCACAGCAAGAGCAGTCATCCACACATACATATGCTGCAAGAAAAATATCCACCACCTGCCAGCTGGCTACTAACAACCATGACGTGTGTGTGTGTGTGGCCAGTGTGTTGGCACCAGTATTGGAAGAGGAAGAGGAGTGGAAAGAAAGGAAACAGCAATAGGAAATCAGAAACAACAGAGGTAAAATGGAATCAGTGCTCCCAGTCAAAACATTTGTTTAATAGAAACAGAAGTCTGGAATGTGTACAATTTATGTTTTACACAGTGAAAGGTCCTGGTCATGTGTGAAACTTCAACCTTCTTGAGTAGCAGGAGGTCCTATGTGTGTGAAGCCCATTGCTTCACTAAAGACATATCAGATGCCTTGAAAATGCCAAACAATGAAACAGGTGGCTAATTGGCTTCCATCTTTTCACTTCCTACAATAGGAAGAAATTTGGTCAAGTGGTGAGAAGAGGATGCTCAGCCAGGCCTCCTGGATGGTGTTCTAGACTTTCTCTGAAGTGTTGTGTGATCTTGGATGACTCATTCATGGGTTTTGTGTGTAAGTCTGCTATGCGTAAAATAGGGATAATAATGCCTATTTACCTCTTAAAGGTTCAGAAAGATAAAAAAATGGATGTAATACTCTTAAGTGTCAAGAAAGTAGAAGAGTAGCAAATGAAATTCCTGAAATCTGTGAGTTACACACAAGGCAGATTTGGGTGAAAACAGCATTTCATGGAAGTCAAATTCCATTTTCACGTTGCTTCCATATCTCCTGTGCTTTGTTACTATAGTTTTCAGTACAATACTTTTTTCCCCCCAGTTTCATTCTATTACTGTATGGCATCTCCACACCTAAACTTTACTTCGAAAAAATCCAAATTTAATCTTTTTAATTTTGGTGTTTTCATATTTGCTCTGAACAGCTTGTAGCTGTTTTTGCTCTATCATTCTTACCTTTGCCTTCTTAACACCCTTCTTTAGAAGTCTAAATCCTCAAGGAAGATAATCCAGTTAACTGTTTATATATTCCTCCCTAGGGGATTAGCTATTACTGGAAACTCATTTAATCATATATTCTTATTTAGGATAGTATAGGTTTTTGTGTTAACTTGATTTAATGCTGTGTTTCCTTCACTCTCAGCTCATAAGGAACTGTTACAAACCAACCATTGTGGGAATCTTTTAGTCATGCCACGCTGCATGGCTTCTCCTGTGTCATGAGACATAGCTTTAAGTTGGTCAAGTCACTTATCCACTCAGACACCCACTCAGACAAGTGTGGTTTTGGCCAGGAAGTCAATTCAAGATCTAAGAACACAGATAAATTTCTCTTAAAATAAATAAATTTTGTTTCAAAGACATTAATGTATTTTTAACACAAAAACGTTTCACCAAAAAGTTATAGACCAGCAGTGTACTAGTTTTTAGCGAAGGAATTCACCTGATGGGCTAAATTTAGAGCTGCTCAGAACTTTTCCATGAGGTATTTTGTCATCCATCGGTGTCATTCCAGAAAACTAATAAATGTAGGTTGTTGTTTTGACAATACACATTTAAGAACATAAAGAGGATGAAGCACTTAAGTGGGAATCAACGTTGTTTGGCAAAGCAGAATTTTGTGTTGAAATGTATTTTTTCTTGAATTTTTTCTCATCAAATGATATCTCATCATAATGCATCATAGCCCTCTTGGAAGCTACATGGGAATGATTCTTCTGAGGAGATGCTTTTCTGGCTGAATGCAGGCAGGTGTGCATCTGCTTTGCCCATTTTTGCGCCCACCAAACAGGAGAAGCCCAATTCAGAAGCCATATGCTGGCGCTGAAAAGCAAGATATATTAGTTCAGGCTCAATGCCATGCTCATATGGTTACATGGCTTTTGGAGAGCTGGCTGCTGTCTGGCTTGTGTGAAGTATGGTAGAGTAAAAATCCCAAATGCCTGCGTCTGTTTGTCTGGACATACC
This sequence comes from Trochalopteron elliotii, assembly GCA_024734555.1. Taxonomy (NCBI): domain Eukaryota; kingdom Metazoa; phylum Chordata; class Aves; order Passeriformes; family Leiothrichidae; genus Trochalopteron; species Trochalopteron elliotii. The sequence goes on along the minus strand of JANPWX010000328.1, from coordinate 3,983,774 downwards.
CAACATATGGTTAGAGAAGCAAGCTGTAATTCACTGCTTAGTAAACTTGCTTCGTCATTCTTCAGCTTCATTTCTTACTTGTGTATTAGCAGGTTATCTTCATTGTTACAGTGTTCCTCTCATGCCTGTAATTAAAGTACCCTGAAAATTTTATTTAGAAATAAAAATGGTAGAGCTGCTCAAGGTTTCTTCATTAAATTCTTATAATAAAATCTGACTTTACATCCAGTTGAGAGTATTCATGAAAAAAAAATGCTGGTTTGATTAGAAAAGAATTTAAGTGAAGAGTCATAAACCAGAAACTGTAACAAACCATAAAATAGTTCAGGAGGAATGTCTCTTTTCTGGAAAACTTTGATGTCCAATTTTGTTTTATAGGTGTTTATATTTTTTTAAATATATGTATTTTTCTAATTGGATTTTCAGCAAAATAAGTAAAATACGCAAAGGGAAAAAATCCTTTAAATTGTTGCTGGTCAAAACCTGATCACAAAATAGTACATTAGACAGAAAATGCTTGGAGAAGTTACAAATTGCTATGAAATTATAATCTTTTCCTCTCAATCAGTTTATAATATTTGAATCCATTTAGGGAGAATGTGTTAAGCTGAGATGAAGTTCAAGATTGTAAATTATTTTAAGTCAAGAGTATCTTCATGACTTTTAAGGTGCTTGAGCCTGGAAGAAAATACTGGTTAAAGCTGAGATCTAGGTATGCTTTATCAATGATTTGCTTTTGTTCTTAGGTTAGAAACTTCTCAGTATATTCATTAGTTTTCCAAGCAAGCCAAGTAGGATGATCTGGGAACTTTATCATCCTGTTCAACAGTACATTGTGCTGAACTCACAGTCATGGTTTGTCCCTCTGAAGTCAAAACATTTTCTTGTGGATAAAGTGTCCTACCACAAAGAGCTATTTTTCAGGAGAAGATTTCAGACTCCCTTTGAACATAACATCCTTTTCTCAAGTTAAAGTCCGGGTGAAAGGAAAGTGGTGCTGGAAATGAAGTGTATAGGAATGAGGCTGTGTCACTAGTGACTTGTGGAGGCTGTAGCACATTACCAGTCAAAACAGTGCTGCCAAGGAGCTAAAGGTAAGTCTTGAAGCATATTTCCCAGAGGCTCCAGTCCCTGAAGCTGCCTTGCCAGATGGGGAAGGCAGTTCCAATCAGTCATCAAAACTGCTTCCTGTAGAAAATGCCGGAAATACTTGTGGAGTGCTGAGTGGAACTGGCAGACAGCAAGAGAGTTGCCAGTTCCAGTTTGGAAGCAAACGTCTTGGGCTCAGTTCTGCTCCTGACTTTCTGACAAGGCTCCTTCCCAGCTGGAGACATCACCCATCAATCATCTTGGCCTGAGTGCACATGATGACATTTTAAAAGGCTGGTTCAGTGCCTCACATCTTTCAGAGTGGGCATGGGGAGTTGGTTGGCAAGACAGGAGGCAGAAACGGAAATACAGTACCTAGCACAGGCCAGTCCCTGGGGCCCTTACACACTGCTACAGTACAAATAATAGCTGTCTTACTACCAGCACAGTTAATTCAGCAGTATGTGTGTGGGAATTTCAACTAAGTTAGCAACAGTTCATTTTGAACCTCCTTCCCACTTCTTGGGATGATTGTGCTGAAGGCAGAATACTGATCTGGTACCACATGGTGATGGAATGCTGAAAGATTTCTCTAAAAGAAGTCAGATCAGTTCTGCTTCATTGAAGTCCAAATACGACTTGCAGGCTGTTGTAACCATGATGGTGGTGAATTTGAAAGGCAGAAAGGGCTAAGCATCCTGCTTGAACGTTCACAGAGCTGTAGAAAGTCATCAGCTTGAGTCATAAATTCTGTGATTTTACAGAATTATGGCTTTTCCTGTTCATAGCACAGACTCAGATAACTACTTGGTGATGGTTATGGTGAAGAGCCACCAATTTAGGATAAAGTAGTCATTCCTTGGTAGCAAAAGTTGGTTTGGCTTGTAGGCTCTGAACAGAATCCTAACTCCAAGAGTGTTCATGCTTACAAAACATTGTGATAAGCGTATCATTTGTCTCTGCAAGGTAGATTTCAGTTAAGCATATTTATTCCATGCTCTCCTTAAAACACAGACAATGGCTTCATGTTGATGTTGATAGTGTCTCTAAGATGAGCAATTGAAATTTGGATGACATAGTCTAGCAAGACAGTACATAACGTGCTAAGTCAAGGAAGAGCGCCTGCCCTGAGGTTCTTATTTCAGTCCATTCTACCAACAAATCTAGGCTCTGGGAAACAGGTAAATATTCAAAGTGTGAAATTCCAGTTTCCTATGTCCTTTCCCACAAGTGAATGAGAGATACAGAGCATTATGATTGTCTCTGTGAAGTTCAGCAATTGTTAAAAAGTCTGAGGCACTGAATCTCTGCAGGCTGGTGAGCAAACTAAAGCTGAAGTGATTATTTCTATTTCTTGAACTGGAAAAATTGGAAGGATTCAGTATAATTGAGAGCAGATGCTTCTTCTTCACACCTTGGAAAAACACATATGAGGACAGGAGTGAATTCAGTTTCAGGGGAAGGGCTGGTTGGTCCCTTCCTTGTTCATGGTATGCTGCATCCAGTCCCAATAAAGATGTAAGACAAGCCTATATTGTTTTAAGTTCTGTCATATACTCAGTGAGTAACTTTAGAGATGTAATTTACCCTCTTCATCCTTCTATTCTCCAGGCACTGCATCTTTTCTTTGCTCACTGAGATTCCAAACTCTGGAGAGGGGCAAGAGTTTCTCTTTAGCACCAAATTCGCCATGAGCTTCTGGGTGCCAGAGTAATAAAATTGTAATCTGTTCTTCTGAACAGCTCGTAGGTGGAGGACATTGTTTCGTATTATGCTCTAACCTAAGTAATCACTTTCTCTCTACAGGAGCTTTATTCCCCAATTGGCTATAGAGAGCCTGAGAATATGAGTCAACTAATTTAATCTGAAGTTTGGCTTTGTTCATACCTCCTGTAGTTCTTATAAATTCTGAAAAGTCAGTTGTACTCTGTATTTTACTTAGTGTTGCAAAGACTTGCATCTCCAACTATGCTCATTTTTGCTCACATTCTCATTTCGCTTATCAGTGATCACCCACCTATGAATTTTCAAGGTGAATATTGAATTGAATCTTGCTGTAGTCTTTCCAACACTGGATCACCCACTTATCCTGGGTCCTTTAAAACAAACAGACAAAGCATCTAACTTCTTTGTTCACCCTTACCTTTGCTGGTATTATTTTACAAGCATAATCTTGTTTAATACCTGATAATTAATGTTAATAGCCTTTTTAACTTCTGCAGCTGTCAAAACCACACATCTCTAGCAAAAGCATAAAGAATATTAGTTATCCAGGCGGTAGGCTACAATTACCTCTCCAGTTTGTCTCAGCTAAGAAAAATATCTCCATAATGTAACTCACATAACTTTGGTTCTTGTTACTTATGAAATTCATGTGGGGTGGTTGTTTTTCTTTTAATGATCTCAGTCCTTTAAGTATCTAACAAAGGCATCAAGGCAGACAGCTTCATAAAGGAAAAGGACATTTCTCTGCTTTATGCCTTTTCTTTTAAAGAGGATCCAAGGAGGGCAGAGGAAACTATACAGCAGTCTCCACTAAAAACATGACACAAGTCTTTAGTCTACTGTCCTGTTTGTCACATGCCACTACTCAGAATGTGGGATGTTATAAAGATGGAAACAAGTTGCAAACCCTACAGCTATTGTACCATTTTAAATCTCAGCCCCCACAGCTGGACCCCAGATCATAATAGAACAAAAGACCTTTCCACATATTCATTATGTGTTTGCAACACAACCATGTTCTTGTTAATTAATTTGGAAGTGGCATTGTCTGTGCTTTGCGCATTGGTGTGGGGATTCAGGGGGCTGGCATGGATGTTAGTCTCAGTTCTGTGCATGGTATAACTTTAGCTATGTTATTTAGCCTCCAGATACTGGACCTGGGGGATAGCATAACAAGAAAGCATGGATAAAGTCAACATCTCTAAGATTTTAGGCTGTCAAACATAATTCTATGATTCTGGAAAATAGAGGAATAATTAAAAAAGGTTATCTTAACAGCAAAGCAGTGATGACTCACCTATCATGAGACAAATTCATGCCAGCCCAAGAAAACACAAGTTGCATGAAGACAGGTCTGTGTTTGTCCGTGTTGACAGATCCATTTTAGACACAGTGTATCAACATGAAGCATGTTTAACACAAAACTAATTGGAACTGGGCTTATTAGTGTTAGTAAAGCCAAAACTAAAGGGAAGTTAAAGTGGTTCAACACGGGATGTTAAACACGATTCCGTATCAAGTGTTTTCTAATCACCTTGGCTGATTACTATATATGGATGTGTTTCCTTCCCATGATAAAAGTTTATTAAAACTGGATGTTTTTGAACAATTTTAAAGATAGAGTAGAGAGACCACATCATGGCAAACCAAGTAGGCACCAAAAAGACTGAGCACCATTGTGTTTTTTTATTCAGTGTTCTAAGAGATAGAAAAGAAAGAGATTTTCTGTGACCAAAACCCACAGAATGTCTCTGTAGGGGATTGTGTTTTGTTTGCTTCAAGAAGAGTGGAGGTGGCACATGGTATTGTGTTGTGTAGTCCCCTGCTGTTGGATCAGGATTGGATATTACAGGCAAAGGAATATTGGGTTGGGGTTTCAATAACAGCGTTTAGCTCTGTGGCTCTTAACTTAGCTCTGACTTAACTTAGGCATCCTCTTTCCATTTTGCTTTGATATTTCTTGTACATGTTGCTTCATCCAGTTCAAAAGACTTTATGGACTGTGAAAGAGGCTGCTTTGCTTTTAGAGAGGTAAACATGTTTGCCAGCAATTCAGTTTGTAGATGAGACTTGGTGGACTAGACTCCAGATAATTTTCCACCATTTCTAGTGCAATTCCAGCTAAGATTTACCGTAGTGTCAGTTGTATCCATAGTTTAGATTTGATACTTCCTAGACAACTTTTAATTGCTCAGAATTGGAATGCCTACATTTTTTGGCATTCACACAAAGTAGTCATAGGAATGCCATAGGAACTTTTAATTGTTCCTGTGTCAAAGCATTTACTGATTCATCAGTCCAGAATTTAATCTGTCCAAGGAAGACTATTTCATGAATAGTCTTACTCTGAATCTAAAAGTAACTTGAGAAACAAATAAATTTATGATGTCCTAATTTCCATTTCTACTTGAGGGGTTGCCATTTTCAGACTCAGACAAAGAACGGTATCCATTTACAGACCAGACATTAATTAAATGCTTTCTGGTGTTGGTATGTGACATAAAATCTAATGTTTTGGGGAAAATATTACCAAAATTTACTAATGTATTGTTATCTGAGGATCTCAAAGCTTTTCACAGTATTAAGTAGGATTAACTTATCCTACTCCAGCATGTGACATCTGGTATGAATGAGATGGTTGGCAGAAATCAGTAAGGTAAGGTAACTAAAATAAATAAACAACTAAAGCAGATAAGGTATTATGAAAATGAATAAATGAAGGCACAAATAATAAAAATAATCTCTGAGCTGTGACAAAATGTATCTTATAAAAGATATAGTAGTAGAAAGTTGCCATCTTTTCAAATATTGGTTTATGTCTAGCTATGCAGAGCCCTTAAAGGATAGGAGTTAATTGTCACAGAAATAACTTTACACGGAAAAGAACTACAGCTGCTCCTACTCCCCTTAACTTCTGGCACAGCACAGAATGCTCATCAGATGGGAGTTCCTACTGGCACAAAATGTGTGAAGGCCACCCACAAGAGAGTGAAGGGGGAAAGTCTGACGCTCCCTAATGAAGTCTTGCATGTCGATTCATAACTATGACTGAAACTCACAGGTTGGTATTGTCAGCTTCTTCAGGGACTATCCATGTTTAAGTGGCTTCAGAGTTTGACAAAGCGTTTCAACTGAATAGTGAGTAGATTAGTGTTCTGAAAAAATCTTGCTTCATTTTCATCTCTACTCATTTGTGAAGATGCACTCCTGCTTTAAAAAAAATAGATGTTCTTTTTAATTTCCTTAAAATGAAGTTTCCTTTTTTCAGAATACAATTCATTTAAACTTTAGAGAATCCCTTAATTTTATATTTAAGTGGAGAAAGCAATTATCATCTCTCAAATCTAACTACAAAATTTTGGTTTGGATTAAAAATGACACTGTTAGGGTTGAAGTGGTGCTTTCTTCCAACTTTAGAACTGAAAACGTTGGTTTGTGATTAACCTGAGTCTAACTTCTTGATGTCTTAGAAGTACCATCACCGCCTAAATATTAGTGCAGCCTTCATTCTCATATCATATCTTCCCCTGTGCACACTAACACATACTTTTTCTTTTCTATTTCAAATGAAAAATTCTCTGATGCTCATCAGATTTCACAATAGCCTTCAATTAGAAAAATGTGTTTTCCAGGAGCATAGAGAAAGCATGAAGCATGGAACATGAAAGTTCCTTTGAAATGTCAGATTTCAAGTTCTGTGATTAAGAAATTGATTTTGAGTCATTAATCTTTTGGGAAGTTTTCTTTTTTGCATGATTCCTGAAAATGCTCACTTCAGTACCGTGCTAGAGACTGTGTGTGCTGCAGCAAATTGACAGCACATTAGGAGGATTAAACTTATGAAAAAGTATTTTCCTCTAATAGAAACCTTCTTACGAGGTGATATCCATTGCTGCCAATGCAAACATTCACCAAGTGTTCATGCCAGTGATAATTTTTTTTCCAGAATAAACAAGACATGAAACACATGTAAGGAGTGTGGTGAAAACATGAAGAGCACATAAGCAAGCTCCAGTAACACTGGAAACTGGGAAAACTTAGAAAAAATTGTTATCAAAGAGTGATATATGGTCAATTCTATATACATTGCAGCAATTTTTAGAGAAGTCATCTTAAATCACGTATGACAAAAACCATTAAATTCATTACAGGAAACAGCCTTAGCCCTTTGAGTTCATGGTACCAACAAGCTAAACAAGCAAACTAGAAGGTTCAGAGGCAATAAAAAACAAAGGAATTAACCCACTGTCATAAAGGAGACAGTTGCAGAGCTGAAAATCATAATCCAGGGCACTGTGTGGGTCTCACTGAATTCAATGCAATTTTGCCATCAGATGATAAAGTGGTAAGAATTATCTGGGTTCTCTTCCTCCCTGTTGAGTGCCATACTCACGGTCACATGCTCTTCTAACAAATTCCTAACAATAGCTAATTCCCATGAGTGACAATAGATAAATCTGCCTTCTAAGACCATGGAGGCTTAGGGTACCAACTATACAACGAGGGTTACATTGTAGGCTGCTCTTCTAGCCAGCTTGTCCCTGACTGGTATGCATTGTTATAACTGCTGAGAAAACAGTGATATGGACTGCTGAAAGAAACACTTTTCCACAAATATTTTAATGAAAAGTTAATTTATTTTTCACCAAAGCATACAGCTGCAAAAGTTTTGATTTTAAGAGATGGTATTTTATGAAAGGTGTCGTTAATCTACTGAATTCTGAATAAAGAAGCATCAGTTTCCTAATGCTTTAATATCATCAATGTTGACTTCCTACATGGTGAATGCTGATAGGCCTGTCTAAGGGTCAGACAGCTGGCTGCCCTGTTGTCCCCATTTGTGTTTTTCTGAGTGCATCACTCAGCTGTTAGTTCCTTTTCAAGCTGAATCTTTCAGGGATTTTTCCTTGCACATGAACTACTTCACACTGAATACTAGCCAGCACATTGTGCAGAGTTCAATTTATGCAGTTCAATACCTGTCATTCTTCCCTCAGGATCTGTATTAGTGAAGAAACTGGCAAAGCAGTGTCTGTAAAACAGCTTGTTCAGTAATAGGAACAATTCATTAGAGGGAAAGGATTTTAAAACATCCAGCAGTTGGCACTCAAATTGCTGTACTTGCCTTTGTGCTGACACTTGTGCTCATGTGGCTGCAAAGGGAACTTAATCAGGGAACTGGATAAAAACTTTCCTTTGCAGAAGGAGCAGGTTGGCTTTTCAGTTGGATTAGTTCCCTGACCCAAATTATTGTACAACCACAGAAGCATCCATCTCAGTGGCAGCCCGCATTTGGAGCAACTCAAATTGGTAATTTCACCTTAGTTTAAGTGGTTGGTGAACATTAGGAATAGCATTTTTCAGGTTAGCATTTCCATAGATTTGTATTTCTGGAAGATGCTATTTCTTATTCTGTGTGAAGTTTGTGTGTCCACTCACATGTTCCAGTAAAGAGTTTCTTGTCTTTACTCAGCCTTGTGCTGATCAGCCTTCTGCTCCAGCCTTCTGCTGGAGTTCAATTAAGCCAAAGTGCTTGTAATGGATTTTATGCACTGGGCAAGTGATCATGTTTGAAATAGTTTTTTAAGTGTAAATTATTGAGGTGAATTCAGGACCTGGATAAGTAAACTGTGAACTGCTGATGGTTATGTAATTGCATGCTGCTGAAGTTAAGCATTCATGGCCAATCCAGTGGGCAAGGGAAAAAAATGGGTTTTGATCAGAGGTGTTCTGAACACCTCTCTCCAGAGACCTATCAGGAATATCTTCCCTTAGGCTGAAGTTTCTATGTTTAGGTCATTAATAAGGCTGAACTCTAGCAAGATTCAGTCAAAATAAGAATCTCAGAATGTCTAGATATTGGTATTTCACCTTACACTTCAACACTTAAACAGCAGGAACTGGAGTTTCTATTCAGAGTTGAACACAGGGGTCTATTCCCACTTAGACTGTTAGAGAAAACTTCACCCCTAGGTCCTTCCTAACTAAAGAGTGCTTTGACTTGTGTACAAATAGTGTTAAATAAAAGATCACTCTTTTTAATTGAATTGTAAATAGTTTGCATTGCTGTGAAAAACTGCAAAGGCCCATGTTGCTGCTATGGTATCACCATTTTTTTTGTACTGGTGCTAAACATAAATATTAGCTATAAAGAATGGGTTCACCAACCCAAATTCACCTATGCAAAGCTTGATTAGGCTGCATTAGGTAGATCTACTATGCAGATATGAGTGCAATGTACCTCTTGCTTTGGTGTTGATGTGCATTACGAACAATTCTTCCCAGGCATTTGCCATACAAAAAATCCTACTAATATCAAGTTGGGTTCTTTTTTGACCACATGCTTTATTTATACCAGCAATGTGCGGCTGTGCTGTTATTTGGTGTGTTAGTCAAAATCATGTTTTGGGCAAAAGAGAACAAACAATGTATTGTTAGACACTTAATGTCTTAACAGTCTGTAGACCAGCTACATTAACATGAACTCTGCATGAAAAAGTGGGATTCAACCTCTGGATGCTATAAAGCCTGGGCCAGGCTTTAGCAAAAAGTCATGAAATTTGGACTTGGTCAAAGGGTAGAAATTCCAACAGTTTTTGATGTGTTGAGGCTATAAGAAGATTTGATCTTGTTTCTACTGGAGCATAAAAACATAGTCAATTTATCTACATGTTTTCCATTATCATTTCCATTTATTTCCTTAGTAGAAAGTAAAAGCATGACCCCCTTCTGTCCTTAATTCCAGCTTGTTTCATCTCTTAAAACTGTAGAATCAAAAGATGTAAGTATTTGTGAAAACTAAAGCCACTGGGAAAACATGTCTTTTCTATTGCCTGTCACATTTTGTTTAAAAATCTGAATTTTTGGATAAAAACATTTCTGGCTATAGCCATGCAATGACAGGCCACCAGTATTTATTTAGAAATGGCATCAAAAAGACAAGGAAAATCAAATGTCACAGTGTATTTGTCACAGATAGCTTGAAACTGAAGTGAAACTTATTATTTTTCTCTTTCTCTGAAATGAAAGCCTCTGAGGGCAAATAATAAAAAGACTTTTGTGAGAAAAGGAATCCAACTGCCACTAATCAAAGTAAAAAAGCCTAACAAATTAATTCTAGCTAGAGGTTCAAATTTTCTCTTGTGAAATGGATTTTGCTGAGTTTTTTTTCCTTTTATATCTTTTATATGCACTTATATAAATTACTGGGCTGAATAGAGTTGTAGACACAAACTGATTGCAAACTACTTGATGTATGGTGATGTCTAATGGTAAGAGACATGAATTCTCAGAGTACTTCTTTTGCTTAGCATTAGTAGCATGTGAGCATGAAGGTGTTTGAAAAAATCTGCAGCTTTATGGGACAGGTTTTGAGTGATCAATTAGAGATCTTACCTAGTGGCTGCACACTTGCTGGAGAATATTTTGCCACGGGAACATGATATATATGTATGTATATATAAATATATGCAACTTGTCCAGGTGGGTAAATAACTGTTATATTTCCTCAATCCTCAGGAAAAAAAGGTAGCCTCCAGTTGAGTTTCCCACTTAATGTCATATTTTAGACAGACATATTTTCTCCATTCTGATTCTCTGATTCTTTTATTTTATTTTTTTTTTGCAGTGAGAAGCTAAAATACCCAAAATAATTACTTAGCAAAGAGTAGAATCAGATGTTCTGCTCATGAGTGGGAGAATTTTTATAATAGTAACAGACTTCTTTAGCTAGCAGGCTATGGAAGCCAAAACTGGATGCACAGAACTAAGGCACACATAAATATAAATACTTAATTTGGGTTTTGAAAGATCTTTGGTTTCTAAGGTGAAGTGTGTAAGTGACTAGTAAATGCCATTTTGAAAGGTACAGTCTAGTTCATCCAGAAATGACAGTCATCAAGCAGCAATCAGTGGTATGAATCCAGGGACTGTGTTATGCAGAGGGTCAGATGAGTTAAACAAATGATCCTGTGTGCTTCGAAGAACCTAGGGTACATTTTTTGTGGCATTGGTGCTGAACAGATGTACAGAATAGGTAGGCTCTTCTGAAAAATGTAGTGTTTAACCAAGATATTCAAAGGTAAACAACCAGGGAGTGATTCTTTCAATGTTTATTTTATGTCATTATCAAATACACTACTTTTCTTTGAAAGTTACAGTAACATGATTTATATGATGAGATAAATGAAACTTTGTGAGCTCAAAAGGAACTTAGGAATTTTCCCAACTTAATTATATTTGCAAAAGAAATATGTTTTATCTGTATAAAATTCCCAGAGGTATGGGAGAATGAAGATGTCTTTTATGGAACATGCTTTCAAATAGTTCCCCACAAAGCATACCTAAACTCACAAACTCTGAGGAAAGTACTTGTGGAAGGATGCCTCTGCATATTTCTGACATTTTATTTGCTGTGTAGATTGCATTGTATTGTAGTATAAACTATGTAGTTTCAGCTAATATGACAAAGAATTATGCTTAGTTCAAATCCTTTGTAAGCAGCAGGTTGTCTTGCACAATTCTTCTAATTGTTAAATCCCCCAAAAGCCCAGAGTCCAAATGTTCCTCTCTCTTTGACTGCCAGCAGATCAGGGGGGCTATGTGAGGTGTACATCCACTTTTCTGCCAAGAAGCTGAATAAGGGCTACCCCTGCTTTAGTCCTGCCCTCTGGGGTGCTTCTCAGAGGTTGTGTTGGAGCTTCCAGGGTGCACCAAGGTAGCCCCTCAGGATATGAGAAAGTAATTGTGATGGGGAATACTTAGTGAGGGACTTGATCCATAGAAGAAAATGGGTAAATGGGAAAAAGTCCAAAATGAGGAAGCAACACTAAAGCATCTGCAGCACTCTGTCCAAACAAATAACTGGTATTTTGGCCTAATTACTTCTACTTGGGATTTTTCTTCCCACAAAAGTGCAATTTTTATTTTTCTTTCACAAAGCAGCTGCTCTGGGGATTATACTATGTTGCATAAAAGCTCAGGTTTCTAAAAAAATTAAATATTTATTTCTACTAGGAAACTTTTCATGCAAATAAAAATCAAATAAACAAGAAGGTGTAGGCACAGTAATTAATGTTTTTATATTAGGTAGAAAGTACAGAAGTACTACATCTGCAAAATTCTGAAATAAGCACTATCTGACAAAACCAGTATGATTTCTCCTTTATCAGCTGTTATAATTATGCAGTGAAAAACTACTTCTCTTGATGTGAAACTGGGTTCAGAATGGAGAAAAGGTGAGGATTTATTATCCATGATGTAAACAAGTGACATTGGCTCCCAAACATGCAGCCAACAGTCAACAATCTGGCAAGAAAATGAGACCTTTGTGAACAAATTTTTACTTAGATAAAGAAAATCATCGTAAGTGCTTAACAGGCATCCTGCTTTAACAAAACAGCCAAGGAAGCATAGGAAGCAAAGGAAGCATGGGTGCTGCCAATAATTACTTATTACAGTCTAACTGATACAGGACAATTGCTTCAAAAGACACATAACAACACACCCCAATGAGGTGGCTGTTACAAGCCCTCATGTTTCAGTCAATAGGCTGTCAGCTGCTATAGAGACTTGGGGCCACACATGCCAGCAAGGATTCGTTCTGTTCATGGAAAAAATAGTCTGTATCTTAGTATATGGAAGATAAGTTATGTATATATGTCCAGCTTAACACATGCACCTTCATAAACCTTATAGAAAACAGCACTACTCACAAGTATTCCATGCATTCATCCATGTTGGGGTACAGTGAAAATAGAACTGATCTGATGTGTCAAGTATCTTTGCATCTGGCCAGCAAACATCTATATCTAACAACTCTAATCACTCTGTGTGTAGCGTCAATAAATGTGCATTACCATGTAAATTATTACCATTTAAATATTATTCTGCCATTGAAGAGGAGGTTTACCATGATAAACCCTATCCATTCTTAATAATTCAACAGAATATCTCAAAGATAATAACTAATATCTTCTGTTTTGTTTTCACCTAGTGTTTATCAAATGACTAGCAATCTTTCACTGCTTCCTAAGAGCATTTGTTGTTCTACATAAGGAGAATATTGTGTTGGGACCCTTTGTAACCCACTAGCCTGAGACTCCATTCATGGGTAAATTGATAATGGTTTGTGGCTTTTGCTAAAACGGTGCCTGTCAAAATGTGAGCAGAGATAAAACCTAGTTTAGTTGCTTAGTGCATATGCCTTACTACAGGGAAGCACAGCAGTTGTAGTTACTTTAAAATCCGTCTGAAACATCTCTGCATTGCATGGGGTTTGGCAGACACTGAAACTCAAGGCAACTGTTTATGAAAGCACATCTTTACAGATATGCAGGACATCATCAGTCCCCCTGAAGCCAGTGAAAGCTCAAAGTAATCATTGCCACCTATGAAAATTACATGATTAACACTTGAAAAATAATGTGGGCAACAAGATTTGAAGTGTACACCTCCAGCTACAACCACACATGTACAGTCAGTGAGCAGCTAGGAGCAGGAGTAAGCCTTAAAAGAAAGCTGTATAGATAAGCTTGCATCATGATATGGGGAACACTTGAATCATGCTCTGCTGAAACCTGTCTCCCCTTCTGGCTTTTCTAATTCTGGTGTCTTAAACTATTTGATGTAAACAAACTGGCAAAACCCCAATCTCTGGGCCCCGTATCAGAGGGTATGGAATAGATCATGCTTGCACTGCTTTGCTCTCTTCCACTCGAAGCAAAGCATTCTCCTTTAAAGTATCAGCTGGAAACAGTCCCCAACTTGGAGAATTTTCATACCATGCCCAGGCATTGCAAGAGAGTGTCAGTTGATGTGAGCCAAATTTATGCCAGGCAGTGTACTAATAAGTCAACAGTAGGAGTGATTGTAGGCCAGTGTATGCTTGAGCCTAAGCACTAACCATGAATACTTTACTAGCACAGAGATAGTTTTTTTAATGTATATGTATTAATCAGTTACACGTGTTCTAACAATATGGTAAGAATGTCCAAACCATCTGTCTTCATTTTTATTCCTCTCTAAAACTGTATGTACTCCAGCTGTTTACAAACATGAAGCAAAGTAAGTTCAGTAAGTTCACAAAGGTTATAGATTAAAATAATAAGTATTTGGAAGAAGACAGCAGAAGACACTAGGAAAGTCTACTGCTTTGCTAGTGTTCAGCTATACATTTGGATTTGCAAGGAGGGTTTATTAATGCAATGATTCAAAAATATCAGTATATTCCAATAGCTGCAAGTCCAACCAGAGGCTGATTTCTGTGCTCAGTTCACAAGATAACCATAGGCAAGTCACTTCACTTTTCTGCTGATAGAACTGATGGTATTTGCAAACTTTAAATTTTACCAGTGAGAAGCCTGTAAAGTGCTGACCAGCATTAGCTGCTGTGAATGTCTGCAGGGAGAAGCAAATGTCCTTTGCTGCTGTAGTCACTGATTTGAGTTGCAAAAGGAGCTGGCTGCTGCGATACGAGCGGTGTGGAGAAAGAGTCATTGCGGCTGCAGGCATTTGTAAGACATTAAGGGACACAATTTCAATGGATTGCAGAGGGCTTTTCACCACAGAACTTCCTTTGCTTGCAATGGGAACTGACTACTTTTGAAGGCTCAGTTGTGTTGGCATAGCACAGTGATGAGGTTTTCATCTCAGTCATTTGCATGGCAATGATCTGTTCCTTCCATCAAGTCTTCTAAATTATGCAAAAACTGAATAATAGAGTGCAATAAAAAATACACCCAAGGACATAATGCGTACTTTTCAGTAAGCAGGCAATGAAAAAAAGGCATGTGCATTATCTTTGCAGACAAGAATTGCTTCCCAATAGTCTGACTCTCAAGGATGGGGACCTAATGAAATGTCGTGTCATGGATGATGACTCTGTAAAACTTCCTGGTACATCATATTTGAAAATAATGGTAATTGCCCCTAACTACTGGACTGCAGAGAATATAGAATCAGTTGTATTTTCAGATCCATGTTTTTAGGCACAAACCTAGCCTGTTTCTGATGCAAGGGAAGAGGAATAAGAGTAAGTATCTTATCTGAGTAAGATACTGTGGAATACCTGGCATTTCAGAAGTTCAGTGAAAGTAAAAACCCTGGAACCACACCACCATACGTGTACTCTTCAAAATGATGTTAGGAACAAGGGGTTGCTGCAGCACTGTAATGAAACTTGATGTAACTGTGGGCTCAATTCCTTTGGATTTATATGCAGTAGGTGCATAGAGCACAATGCTTTATTAAAAATAAAAAAATGGCTTTTGATGAAAATGTAGCCTTTAAGCAGCTAAAATTAGGATACTGATGGTCAGTATGGCCTTACATAGAAAATCTTCCACGTCTGCAACATCATTCTTGAAAGAGCACTTTGAATTTGTTGTTTAAATCTTGCTCTGGGGTTGGTGGGGCCTGGCTGCTGATTCCATTTATATTTCTACATGCATGATACAGTTATTGCACAGTTGTAATCAAATTACTTCCTTTCAATTTTAATTTGAGCCTATTTTTTCTGATGATGTTTCTTTTGTTTGCCATGTCTTTAGATAGTAACACCATGGGAGCAGAAACTTCTTGATATTTGTACAATGCTCTTCAATCAGAGCTTTCTGATTGAAGGTCTTGAAGTTATAGAAATAAAAATAGACTCGTGTTATTAATATGGGCAAAGTTACACTGCTACAGACTGGTAGACATAATGGAGAATCCAATGAACAGTTTTATTCAAGAAATTCCAGCTTTTGGAGGGTTACTCAATAATGCAGAGTGACATTTGCATCAGTTGTATTTTTGAGGAAGGCACAAGCTGGTAGTAATAGGTTCCTGAGAAAAAGCTACTATGGTCTTATTTGCTGCTAACCATATATTTTGGACTGTTCTGGTGGGTTTGGTGCATCTGTTTCACAGGTCTGGCTTCCTGTCACAACATGTACTACTTATTACCTGCATTATTAAAGGAAAAAATACAAAAGTGACACTTGAAAGTGACAAAGCAAGAGGCTAGAACAAATTCAAAGGAAAACTATTATATTTACATTAAGAAACATTCAATCTTTTTCACATCTTCAAGGTCAGACCCTATTTATATTTTTCGGTTTGGTGGGGGTTTTTTTTGTTTGTTTCTGGCTTTGCTTTTGGTTTTACTTTTGTTTTTGGATGAATATATTACTTGCATTACACAAGAAATTATAGAATGCATATGTAGCTTGCTGTCTGAACGTCCCATGACATCCAGTGCATGGGAGTAGCCTTTACAGGGTTCATTGCAGTGATTTTTTTCTCCACACTGTAATTGATTCCTTACAAATTTGTGACTTCTGCCTCTAACTGAAAGCCAGTTTCTTATTTTATTTGTAGCTGCATTTCACAATAATTTATGTTGTGGCTCAGGATAACTGCTGGCAGTCATTTTCCCACTGGTCAGTTCCATCTTTATTATTTCAATACTTTTATCAATATTCCTTTTACTGTATGTTTTAATTTGTAATCAATTCTAATTTTATCAAATATTACCTTTTAAAAAAATTTCTTGCATTTTTGCCATCATCTTTGCTATGCTCAGACTTTTATTGAAAGCAATATTCCAAACTCTTCAGCATCCTGTTAAATTTGGAAACTCATTTTCGATGGCATGTTTTCCAAGGCTGTGGAACACCTCCATTGCTCTTTCAGAATATATAATGTATTTACTCTCAGCTAAGTGGATTTTCAGCACGGTCTGACTTCATAGTGGTGTGATTTTTGTCTAGAGGTGGTAGATAGAATCCACTGACTTTATTAGTGACCTTAATAATAGCTCAGTGGAATATATCCCTGATCTTTGGACATTGTGTGAATTTTGCCAAAGTCAGAGTTATGCTGATTTTCACCAGCTGACCTGATGGATTTTTTTTTCTTTCATTGATGTGAAGCTGCTTTATAATCATAATCAGGCTTATTTAAAAGCAGAACGAGATCTTCAGGTGTGGAATCTCTGGAATATGTAATTCTGTGGGAGTACCTCATGAATTTGAATAGTGTACAAAGAAAAGCTCATGTTTCTGTCTAGTTTATTTTCCTTTAAGTGAATTTTGTATGGACTCAACAGCACTGTTTACCCATGGACGATGTACAGCAAGGCAGTGAGAAAACTCTTTCTCCCAACATGTGCACACACTGCCTCTTCAGCCAACCTTCACTTCTACCAGTGTATTTCTCTAAGAAAGAATTCTGCCTGGAGGTCAGGTAGTAAGGAAGAAAAGATCAGGTGTCAGAAACTCCATGTTTTGTTCCTGCTTCTTAATTTTGTGGCTTTCATCTGTGCCAATGCTAGACCTCTTCTATGTGGAACTAAGTGGTAAGGACACCTCTCCATTCCTAGTTATCACAAACCCCAAATGCAACATAAGTAACTACAGACTAGGAGCCCTAGAGCATTAGATCTCTATTCCTACCTATCTAGACATTGGGAAATCCATCTTCTAATTCGTGTCTATCATTGCTGATCCAAGCCCTTGTTCTTAATCCAAACTAGACTATCAAATGACTGAAGTCTGCTACCTAAAGTATTAAAATATACTTTTTAATACTACTTGGCAGCAGTAGTATTCATTTTATCTTCTCAATCTTTCTAATCCAGTGACTGCTTCCTCCGCCTTTGTTGTTCTTAACCCTAATTTACCCTCAGCCCTAATCCTTTCAGAATAGCCCAAAAGCTCATAGTCACTTCAAGAATAAAAATAAGTAGTTTGTTTCACAGCTGTGAGCATGACAACCTCTTTTCCTTAGCAAAATGAGCAAAAATTTGTTTGTTGCTCTGGTCTGAAATTGTAAGTCTAGTTTTAACTGTAACCTTAGACCAGTGGTAATGATCTCTTTGATGTTTAGTGGCAAATTTATTTTTAAAAATGTTTTAAGAAATGTTTTATCTCGTTGTAAGTATTCTTGTTAAGAGCTTCAATCTCCATTCATGCTTATCTTCTGTGCCAATGAATAAGCATTGCTTGTCTAAAAAGACCATCAGTGGTAAGGAACAGAGAAAAGCGGGACATCAGAAGCAGGACTGTCTCCTATCATTCCTACTCTTAGGCACAAACACAGAGCCCAACACTGCTCATCAGGACACATAACTGCAGCTCAGGCTGAACAGCATTTGGCAGAGTAATTGCTCTCTAGACTGGGGCAAGATTTGGTAGAAAGGTTCACTATTTGGACAGTAACTGGCTAGGGCAAGTCAAGAGTGCTTCAGGGAATAGATATCTTATCTCCTCAGAGGTGCATGCTGATCCTCAGGGAAGGGGCATTTGATGCCCTGTCCCTCATTTCCTCGTCATGGACATTCTTTTACAGCTGTCTATGACCAAGACTTTCCTCCCTTCATCTGAGGCATTTGCCATAGGCCAAAGCTGAATGTGCACCATGGGGCCACGTGGGCCAGTGACCTCCTGAGGCAAAGAGCTGTTTGTAAAGGACAAGGGGCAGCAATGGCAGTGGGCAGACTGTCAGCCTGTACATGGCTGTCCTGCTGTGGTGGTACACTCAACAACCAGGGGACTGGAGTGTAAGTCAGTGATGGAAGAATGCTGAGGTTTTGAAGTGAATATTTGGAAGGGCTGTTCCAAGAAAAAATTTTACTAGATATTGACATCTGGAAGTTTCCAATCCACCAATTAAACAAGAACAAAACAAAGCAAATTCAAAAGCCAGCCACTTTAGCTTGGAGGGAAGCATTCAAAGCAGAAATTAAAGTAACCACAAGACAAAGGATTGCCAGTATTCAAAGGAGAAAAAAGGAGAGGGAAATGAGATACTGCACTAGCAAAAGAAAGTGTCCAAATATTGTATGGCAGAGTTATTACTACTTTTCAATTCTTATTTTCAGAGTAAGATGGTCAGATCTACTGGCTTACTTTTCCAAAGTTGAATTATTAACATTCTAGTATGAAAACTAGTTGTAGTTTAGGAACTTTTGTACTGGTATGGAGGATACACTCTAGCAGAAATTAGGAATATGGATTTGAACCAATAGTACATATTATTCATGGAAAGGTGCTGCATTAGATGCTATGGCTGCTGTTCCTTTGAACTTTCAAAGGCTGCTAAAAGGGCACATGTGCTGTAGTCTTCATCATTTTTCATATGTTTCAGAGCATGCTGATCTGTCATTCTATCTGACCATTAAAGGCAAAGTTATGTTTCAGTTAAAGTCAGTGAGGGACATTCTGTGAATTAAGTGTATCATGGCTCTCAACAATAAAGTGATGAAGACTTTTCTGGAATAGTTAAATTTACACTATGAAGAAGGGGCCAGTTCCATACATCTGTCTGGTTTAGATGATATCTCAGACAGACTCCTCATTCCAGGTTATCTTTTCAGAATATATATCCAGCTGTAAAAGATAAGATCTTTTTAAAATGAAACCATAGGAAAACAACATGCCATAATAGAAAACTTGCTATTATGTGGAACATGTTATTGCCTCAGTCTGGTTTCAGTCTCCTCAGTTGCCAGTGGTACAGTCTACAGCTACCCCAAAACCTGTGTCTCCTCATGCAAGGCCAAGGCTCTTACAGGCAGCTATAGCCACAATGGTAAAGTATTCCACAATTACAGTCTTTGCAGCATAAGTAACTCCAGTGTACCAGGAGGTCCCAGTCTCAGGACTATCAGGACAAAATAATTCAGTCAAAGTGACTCCCGTAGACAGCAAGAGAGATGACTGTCTGGGTATAGAATATATTCACGGGGAAAGAGTCACTGAATTCCAGTTAAGTGAGTCTTGACTTTTAACCCATGGGCTTCCCATGCCAGGTTTTTGGTCTGGATGTTACTTTAGCTTTCTTTACAGTGGTCAGTTCTGTGGATTATACTACTAGCAGCCACAATATATATGTCTATGTAACTGTGATATTTTTATGTTTCTTGGACCTAACAATAAATATAGAATTACCAATTAAAATGAAAGGATGTGAAGAAACAAATTCATTTCATACTTTCCTCATTTTTTTTGGGAAAAAGCTTTGCAAGCTTGCCCCAAAACTAGAAGTGACTTTGCTGCTTCACACTTTATTACAGTGTTAGTAAGTGCTTTAGAAAAACTGTGCTTTTTGCATCTCAGTAACTCTTCAAAGTTGAAAACAGAATGCAGACAATTGCCTTCTGGTTTTAGTTCAAGGTACTCATAACAGTCAAGGTTTTTTTTCTTTGAAGGAGATAATGTTCTTTTTTTTAAAATTTTTTTCCCAGAGCAGATAGCTGATTATTAATCAACACCATTTTTTTAATCACAGAATTCAGTAAAGGGAAGCCAAAACCACTCTCATCCCTACTCAACACCCAGTGCAGACAGAAGAAACGGAGAAAACATGATTCTTTCTACTATAAGGTGGCAGAGGGACAATAATTCAACAATGAAAACAAAAAATTAAAGCTCAGGCAAACCATAGATAGCCAGTTTGGATTTCTGCTCAGCTTTGCATAACTTGGGTGTAGAACTGAATGTTCTTGTGGCTTAGTTGTCTATTCAAATACTTACGTGGCTCCAGTCGCCTGCATCTGATTTATGTGTTTTCAAGAAAACACACTATGATTTAGATCTTAATTTTAGAGATGTTGCTGGGAAGCAGAAACAGGGAGGAATAAATTCTTTAAAGTAATTGGGATTTTGGCTTCCTTCCTGGGTAGTTCTGATTAGAAATGTTTGTTCAGGGATTGATTTCCTAAGGATCACTGCTAGGATCACACTACCTCCTGAAAAGCGTATTTTAAGTGATTCAAAATAACTTTCCCACAGAACTGAAGGATAGGTACTTCTGAAAATGTAGGCCTAAGCCAAGGTCACATGGAATTTGCAGCAGCAGTAAACAAATGAGCTTCACAGGACCCCAAACCAAACTTGCCCCCTTCTTCATGTTGTAACACAGGATAATAATTCCTGCCCATGGGAGGTCTCAAAACTCTAGCAGTCTGTCTTTGCACCCAAATCAGAAGGTCCTAAGGAACAGAAAAATGTTTCTTAAGCCCATGTGTGAACGACCAAGAACTTTGGCTTTTAGCTTGGGTATAAATTTATTACAATGGGTGACTTCAACAAAAAGGAGTCGTCTGAACCACGGTGTAACTATCAAAAGTGGAAAAGGCACTTTGTTACCAACTCCTGATATAGTAGCATTAGCCCACAGAGTTTTGGAGACTAAGCCGTTTAAAATCTAGATTCCGTAGCTGGCCACAAAAAGTTCCATGGAGCTGAGCAATCTATAGTGTGGAAGTTACCAAGAGTGGCTGGGAAGCACCATGTCAGAGATTTGCAAATATCCAAGTAAATGGTCTCTGTTTAAAATACACCTCACTAAAGGCTGATTTCATCAGCCTCAGACGATGAAAAAATTCGTAACTGCTTTTGAAAAATAATTCAGACCTTCTTGCTTGAGAAATAGCCAGTAATAACTGAAAGAGTCTGTGATAAAATGTATGGAGTAACTCTAAGTTACCAATAAATGGCTGATTAATTAATACAAATGTTTCCACTGGTTTCAGAGTCCATTTTACTGAACTGGTTTGGTTTTGCTTTCCTGTATTTCAGAGAGCTAAATGATTAAATATATGAATGCATGGGTCCTATCTGTGCCATATCATTTGCTTTTTGAGGGCCTGTACAAATCCATTTTTTTTTCCTGCCTTTGTGACAAGAGGTGCCTGAAGAATAGCAAGTTCTGAAATGCCATCTGGGAAATTTTAACTGTAAACAATTGTGCATATTTTCCCCCAAACTGGAAAGAAGTTAATGTTGCTGTTTATATTTCATTTAGAATCTGTAGCCTTTTGTTATTGTTTTGTTTTAATAAACATTTTGAGGGAGGGTCCTGCCACATTTTTTTTTGTTTCTTCCCCCAGAAAAACCTCCCAGAAGGCAAAGAACTGGGAAAAAAAAAAAAAAAAAAAAAAAAAAAAAAAAGAAAAAGTGAGAATTTTTGTTAAGCTAACAAAATAGTTTAAAACTTGGAGTATGGTTCTTCTACCTTCGTTTTGACTGCAGTGAGTATTCCTTCACAATGCTATGCCTAAAGATATGAGCTTGACAGGACTTCACATTCTCCCAGAAGCACTGAGCCTGAAATTATGAAGCCCTGTTGATGGCATATTGTTTAGGGAGCTTTCATTTGTTAAGATGCATTAAGTTAAATTTGTTTTGATGCACTGAAATGGAATGGGTGCCTGCTAAGTCTAGACAGTGACAGTGCAGGGCTTTTACAATAAAAAAACATCATTCCTTTTTCAGTGTGTGTGAAGGGCTTCATGTGCTGATGTAGCTAATCCATGCATTGGGTTTTCAAAGGCTGCTGGGAACCATGTGCACCCTAACATGGCACAAGAAGAATCAACAAAGTTCTATGACTGCAGCTCTTCTGTTGTTATTTGTTTATAAAGGGGAGAGCTTTAGTTGCATCCGGACAAGGCAGGGGTGGGTGTGCAAAATTCCTGGATGAAGGGGAAAAGCACAGAGAAGTCTCTACTCTGCACACTGAGTTGTGCATTGATTGAATAGAACTGGTGGGGAAGAGTGGCAAAATTCAGGAGCAGAGTGGCAGAATGAGAGGAGAAAACATATGTGTCTTGACTGGGAGTCTGCTGCTATACACAAACCAGCAAGGAATGGATGGTTGCCTGTGTGCATTGCCCTTCTCCTTGCACAGATTAGCCATATACCATGTCCAGGCTCTTTTGACTCTATCACCTAAAGGAAACTGTCTTAGTTTTGAGCTGGAGCAATCAGCTTTCGTCTTCTGTTCTGACTGTCTGTGCTTCAATGGCCAGCTGTGTATTTTCATCACTTTCTATTACTCTTTTGGGTGAAGTAGAGATGAATACAGACCAAAACCAAAGGGGAACAGCCTCTATAGTGAGTTTGAAATCCAGAGACCTGGCCCAGCTGCTGCTGTAGCCTCAGCCCTAACACTGAAACTGTGATGAGACATAGATCCTTGGCCAAACCCAAATCTAGGATTGTACGATTTTACCTCAGCTACCCTTTTAAAGCAATAAATTCTTCTGAACTAGCTGATCCCAGTAGCTGTGCTCTCTGACCAACATAAAGTCTCTTGTGCTTTCATGCCCAGCAGCCCTGTAGGACAGAACAGTACTATTATCTAAATTTTATTACTGGTGAATGTGAAGCATAAGGTGAACTTGTGTATGTATGTGCCTGCAGGAAAGCAAGGTACTTCCTAACACTTGATTACCCATTGCTGCTTCTAGCAGCAGGAATTCTTCATGGCTTCATGAGCATGATGGTGTTTGGTCAAAGGTTGGGCTTCTTGATCTTGGATGCCTTTTTCAGCCTTAATAATTCTATGATTCTGTGAGTGGCAGTGGGCACATGACTGGGAGTGCTCAACCTGGGTGCTTACCCATCACCTGTAGCAGGAACCCAGTGCATGTAGGTAGAAAATAGAGATGGACACATTAGAAAATGTTGAGGGGGTACTGCACTCACTCTGACATTGCCCTGTCTCCTTGCCAGTCACCAAACAGAGCAGCTCACATTCCTGCAGCTTACCTTGGAGCTGAAATGACAAAGAAGAGAACAATAACATGGCAGCAAAGATACACATGAGGAAAACCTGGGAGAAGAAAGCTTAGTCCTTACATTTTAACAATTTTTATGATAAAAAACTTTAGGATGAAAATCTCCCTTAGAAAGATGTGCCATTGACTGCTGTCAGAGGGAAGCTGTTGGTTGGACTTGACCCCAAGCTGCTCCAGCGTGCCAGTGCCAGTGCTCACTTCAAAAACAGAGACAGAAATTTGAAAATGGGCAAAAGACATAATTTGAGATAGTCCTGGGGAAGGGTACTGGAGTGGCTTCTATTTCCAGCTCCACTGTTTACCATCCTGACTTCACATGAGCTTCTTTAGTAGAAGGATTCTTGTCACGTGTCTGTGCAATTCTTAGTACTGCTGGGCAGTGGTATCATTTGGCAATGCCATAAACTGAAGCATATTTATTTCAACCAGACACTGATTCTTCTTGGACCAATTCCCACCTCTTTTTGTTGAAGTAACTTTCAGCTAAGAAATTGGAGAATAAAATTTAAACCAAAATGTGATGATGTAGCTCCAAGAACAACTTACAGGATTTCATTAAAATGTTTATGCTCTAATCAAAATTGAGGTAACAAAACAATCTTCTTGCTATCCCATATCACCAAAGCTTTTAATAATAATAATAATTCAGTCATTTAAAAAAATAGCAAAAACATTATGAGCTTACATATTTCATCTCTCTGCCAGAAAGGAAACTACAGAATTGTATTAAAAACAAACTAACAAAAAGTCCAAACTCAACCAAATGAAAAACCTCAAACAACAAAAAGCAACTACAATGATATCAAAACTTTCCCTCTTTTTTTTTTCATCTAAAGCCATAGAAAATTAGTGGAAAATTTACAGGATCATAATCTCCTATGGTCAACAATTTTTATGCGGTCACATGTTATGAGATGTTTGAAATATCTTTTAGGACTAAGTAGTCTGTTATTTTCCATTTGCTGTGCTGTTTGCTCGTACCAAACTGGGAGAGGGACTATTGTAAACCAATGCAAGCCAAAACTGCAGCATCTCATTATAGACACAGGAGCAATTAGTAGAGCAGGATGAAGACCTATCTTACCATATAAATATATATCTATATATATATATTCTCCACTTCTGGCTCTTATTTCCCAAATCCTTGCTCAGGATTAAGTGCTAGCCCTATATAACGCAGTGAGTAATGACACAGATGCAGGGCACAATAATTCAATAATTTCACCATAATACTCATATGCAGAAGAGCAAGACTGGGACACATGGAAATATATTTTTATTTTCATTATTATGAAAAGATGGGTAAATATTCAAAATATACCACGAATATACTGAGAAACTGCAATGAAAGTAGGCTAAACCAAAATTAGGCAAAAAAAAAAAGACAGCTTGTAATTTGGCACCATCTAAATAATCACAGAATGTTTCAGCTTCATCATAACAATTATTGTAAACAGAAAACAGTCCCTTTGAACAGGTGTGACATCTAATTAGCTACAACTGGACTAGGACCATAAATGTCATTTTTGAAAATGAGCAATTGTGAGATAATTGTCTCAGATGTGCAAGTCTGGACTTGAAAACCAAGAGGATCTCATATGCAGTAATGTCACGTCTGACATTGATTTCCAGTAGGCAAGTCATCTAATGTACAAATTATTCATCAGTTCAGTAGGCAAACAGCTATCAAATCAGACCATTTTGCCCCTGTTCTCCTATAATAAAAGACAGAAAATAGCTACTGACAAGGATTTTCTTGTAAAACTGTCAGAAACTGTCCAGCGGCCCAGAGCTCTGGTTTAAATATGATCTTTACCTACTTGAAATGACACAGTGACTGTTCCAATTCATGTTAGCAGAGAAACTGAGATCAAGATCTTTTATACTAGCATAGTCTAGGGACATGTGGATTCTATTTGCCCAGCAATTGTGAATAATAAATAAAGTGAGTCACAATTTGTTGGTAGAGCATTTATGGTCAAAAAAAGAAGACAGAGATTTGCCAAAACTATTATTCTCATAGTTTAAATCCACAGATAGTTTCATTGCTATTTCCTAGTGTCTCTATGATGCTTTAGGCCAGCCATTCCTAAACTGTGGTTTATGGACCAGTGGTGGTCCATAAAGCAATGATGAATGGGTCTGTAGCTGGTTTCTCTAACCACATCACCTTTGTTGTCTTTCCAATGAAAACTTGGATGAGAAGGGTGGGGCAGAGAGAAATTTTGTGAGTTGACAATGACAAAAAATTTGGAGTCCACTATACTGAAATACATAATGCAGCCTTTTACAAGACTGTGATATATTTATTTCAAAGGTCACCTGTGCTGCAGACAGCATTCACAATTCAGGTGTGCACTGAGTTGAGCCATTTCCAGCCTCCACAGGCCCAGAGAGGGCATTGTCCTAGTGCCACGATGGAACGTCTCGACTGCAGAAACCACACATTCTGGAGAAATCAGGTCCAGTGTCTGTGGCACTGACTAGTGCCCACCACTGGAGAAAGAAATGGTTGACAGTTAATGTGGAAGGCTAATTGTTCAGAACTTTATGAGGTAGGAGAGAGGGAAAGAGAAAGAATCTTGTTTTGGCAAGTAATCTGTGGCACATACAGCCCACAAACAGACAATTTATGCCCTGTAGCTTGGTCTGATTAGTGCAATCATTATCTCTGCATAACATAGCTGAAGATGTGAATGGTCATAAAATTATCTAAGCCCTTCATTAGTACCCAGCACTAGTTATTCTCACTTTGTGACCTTCTGGGGTGGTAAGTTTTAACAGGTCAGTTTAATGCTGTTCAGAAATCTTTCCATCTCTTGCTTTTAAAATTTTCTGCCCTGTAGTGTCAACAACTCCCTTCATGTCTGGTATTAAAAGGGAGGATCAGTCTTCTGGAAAGCTATTGTTTTCAACATGCAAACCACTAATATTTACAGGAGTGCAACTGATGATTCTCAGTGCCACTGAAGATACAGAACATCTTCCTTGCATTATTTGATAACAAAGCAGTGCTTGATAGCAAAGCCAGATGCCTCTTGGCTCTAAGAAAGCTTTGTCCATTAAGCTGTGGAACTCTTTTGCTACTTGTTTTCTAGGTACTACATGTTTAAGTTTTTAAGATTGATACTTTGTTCGTAGAGTAAAGCCAGTGTATGCTTCAAAGGTGACATACTGTCTTCTTAGAGACTGTATTTTCCCTTACTGTTTCTATGAATCTAAAGGGAAAGAAAAGAATAGCATGAAAATGACTATTCACTGCATTGTATCTATGTGCTCATCATGGACCAGGTCTTCTTTATGTCAAGAGCAATAAAATCACAGAAAAGGATAGTGTCTCTTTCTTAAAATATATTGGTTAAAATACAAAATAATGATGAACAAAACATTAAATAATTTCTGAATAAGATGCAAATTTCAAGTTCAATAGATACTGCAGAAAAAAATCCATGTGGAATTCCTTTTTCTGAGTACAGATAAATAATTAATATAAATTTGATTCTTACTGTGTTATCTGATGGTCGGGAAAAGGTCCCAGCTGTTTTCCTTTTCTCTATCTTGCTGCTTACATTATTAAATCACAACTAGATCATAAATGTTTTCTCTTTTTCCACTTGTTTAGTGGAGTAATTCTTCTAGTCATCTCCTTTTACATATTTTTTTTCAGTTGCCTAATGGCATGTCAGCTGTTGCAAATGCTCTGGCTTCACTTACAAAAAGTCCTAGATATTTCCATTTTCTCTGTAGAATAACTTTGTAAATAAAAGGTTGTTGAACTTTGGCTGATCTAAGAATTTGATTTAAATTCATTCCATTTAATCCCTAGTATTTTCCTACAGCATTTATTTTCAAAGTAATTTAGACATCTGTTGGTACTTTTGGTAGTTTCCAGCTGTTAGATCCATATAAGAAGATAGAAATTACATAGTTTTGCAATTGGATTATAGATTTGGGATAACCAATTTTTGTTTAATTTATGGATGAAGTTGCTCCCTTGTCATATTTGACTTTAATCTTTTAGATGTTCATAGCCAGTGCTTTTTAACCATCTCTTTTCTTTTTTTTCTCTCTCTGCTTCATTCCCTCTTTCCCTTACTAAAAAATCCAGGAGGCCTTTGACTCCAAGAATCATTTGAGGTGGCTTTGGCTAGAAAAACTCAATATATTTTCAAAGTGGTATTTGTCAAATATTTCTAAAAGATCCCTGATTTTCTGCACAGTCACAAGAATTAGTATATATTCCTCACTGTATTTGGTTTCAGGAAAAATGAAGAAAAGACTGTGAAGGCAATAACCAAAAATTATGAGAACTTGCTGCATTGTACAGGGATGTAGGGAATCACGGGGAATGAATGAGAGGATATTGGTCAGTAATTTAGACTCTGGTCTTGGTATAGTAACAGGCTGAAGCTTTGAAGAGATCCTTACAAGTATCCTCAGATGACCCAACTGTGGACTGTTAACTAGTCATTCAAGCTAATTGTTCAAAGAAACAGTGCCCTCAGGTACATAATTTCTTTATGCATCATTGGATATGGAAACTTTAATCCTCTTTTCTGATTAAATTGTCTCAGCTTCGAGAAAATGTTTGAAAATTTAATTGAACATTGTATTAGTAAATTGTCTCTTGTGTAAAAACTGTAACTTTTGGCCAGTTTAAAATTTCCCCAGATGTATCATGTCTTTAGAACTGTAGAGATGCTACTATGTAGAATCAGAGAGAAAAGGTCATGGTTTAAATCCCAAATGCACTTCGAGTTTTCCTTTTCAACTATAAAGCAATTCAATCCCATTTAGCTTCTGAAATTAGGTCTCATTTTCATTGTTGGCTTGGAATGATAAGACTTTGACAACATTGCAAGTCCTAACACAGGGTCAGGACATCAATACCTTTTCATTGGTACAGTCATTTGCAGGCCTTTTTCAAGGTTTGAACCTTCCATTTGATATGGTGGCAGCAGCCATCACTTATCAAAGGTTTGGTATAACATTTGAACTTCAGGGAAGACATTACCAGGAACCTAGGCACAGATATTTCACTTCAAAGAGGATGCTGTGAACACATCTCAGACCTCAGAAAACAGGTCATCCACCATTGGTGTGTCTCAAAGTTCTAGCCCTAGATCCTAAAAGCCTCGAAAAAGCCTAGGAAGTGTAGTGAAAGATTTAACAACATTTTTTTACTTAGTATCAAAGATCCAGATCCCCAGTAGTATTAAAATGGGCACTCTTAGTAAAAGATTTTATCATGACCTTTGTGAGACTGTAGCATGGCTCTCTTGGGGGAATCTTGGTTTCTGTACTAAAAAAGACTCCCCAGCTATTATTATGTCAAGATTTAAAGGTGTAGGATAGCAAATGAATTTTACTATGTGCATATTTGCTGAAACTTTTGTGTTGCTAACCACTTACTTCTGCTTCATATAAATGGATTTTCTTTCTTATCCTAAAAAAATAAAAAAAACCCTTCTTGTTTAAAAACATATGTTGTTTCAAGTATATTGAACTGCCTGGCTTTCAGCACTTTCAGAAGATATTATTTTCCTCCTCTTTTATTGCCTGAATTCAGTCCTTGTTAATATTAAAACAAATCTCTTGGCACCAAAGGCAGTCTCTCTGATCCCTGTTTTTTGTTAGCCACTGTTTGAAAAACTTGTTAGCTTAGTGTTGGGCACTCATTAAACTTTCAACTTACACAAGCTGCCTCCCAGCTCTGACAGATTGTCAGTGCTGCAGTGTGTGCATGCGTGAGCATGTGTTTGTGTGTGTGTGTGACTTACTGACCTGTGTGCAAGGCCAATAAAACCGTAAAAGAAATGCATACCCCCCTTCACACCCCAAATCCAGGGTGTAATTTCTCCCTTCCATCTGTGGTCTACAGAATCCAGCAGTGATCCCATACAGGGCTCCATTCTGCTCTCAAACAATGGGCTGCTGTTCAGTCCATATTATCATGTATTACCTTAGCTGTGGAAACTTCTCATTACTAAGTTAATAAAATATTATTCTTCCTTACCCCAAAATTTTTCACAACACGCATCACAAAAAGATGCATGTCTTTGCATTCAGAATGATCAATATCTCTGCTAATGTGTGCAGGTAGTCACATGTTCTTCTTCTTTTTTTTTTAATTTTCTTTTTTTTTTTTTTTTTTTTAGGCAGAGCTACAGGAAGCACTGAAGACGAGGGGGATTCTGTTTTTCCAAAGGTCAGCCTTGGATATGCCAATGGTTGCCTGGCTTGCATATGTGGAAAACCAGCACAGCAGCTCTTTATTTTTTAATCTCTGTGAGAAATTTTATGTTTTACTTTAATTACATATCCCTTCTCTTAACACTTGTGTGCTGTTCTGGAAAAAAAAAAAAAAGAAAAAAAAAGAAAAAAAAAAGAAAAAAAAAAGAAGAGAAGTTCACAGAGAGGAATAAAACAAGTAGAGACACTTCTGTACAATGCATCGGAACAAAAGGGAGAGCTTAAAATTCTTTCCTCTGTCTCAGTCCTCCATGTCCTTGTAATCAAACAGATTGAATTTTAGCAAAAGAAAGCATCAGGAATTTGAAATATGTACACACAGGTCCTCCATCTCAGGGTAAATCAGCAGTGGTTGCCACCAGTGAGGAATGTTGGTTGGTGAGGTTGTACTGGTGTGTACCTGCAGAGGAGACAGGCTGAGACATCTAGAACATTAGTTCAGGCTTAGAGCACTGTTCTGATATATCTGTTAAGAATGAATCCCATGAAATTGAGGGAGCTTGTAACAATAAAAGAGAGGTTTAAATCAGACCTCTTCAATGTCTACTAACCTGCTTGTCTTCTGAATTTTTTCCCCTGGCTGTTCATCTCTCAATAGCTACTTGTACTGAAAAATATCAATATTTACATTGGGATATGTTGTCCAATGGTTGATTATTTTTTGTGGTTTGTGCTTGAGCTGAAGTTCAAGGTAATGAGGGGTTTTTCTGCCCTCTTACTTACTCACCTCCTGCTCATTGTGAGGAGTTTTAGATGGTTTCAGCTAAAAAAAGCCCCAAACGAAAACAAAACCCTAACCAGCTTTTGATGAATTAGTTTTAGAAGATTTTGGCAATAGCTTATGAAATGCACAGTACTTAGTTTGTTCTTTCCAGAGTAACTCTGTCTCCAAAATAATCCTAGCTCTGACCTTCCAGAGAATATTGCACACCAGTGGCAGGAAGGTGTCAGATGAAAAATCTCTGCCCAGCCAGGCTGTGGGGCCTGAGCACCAGCAGGGATGTCCTTTGACTGGGAACCACCTCAGTACATACAGCAGGCTGGGCACAGATCCACAGTGGGAAGTCGAGGTCTCTGGACTGTGGACCCTAAATGGCAATCCTTGATTGTGTGTAAAGACTAGTTCAGGGCAGGGAATTAAATAGAATTGCCATCCTGCTAGTTGAAGTCAGGGAATGCTTTGACCCCTGCTGTTCCACCAGCCTTTTGTTTCAGGCCACTTATTTTTGTGCATCACCTTCCTTTTTCCCTCTGTGTGTATCTCATGTTTGCAGATGGGAATTTCTAAAGATCTCCTGCTCTGTTGTGGTCTGTATGTGCAGAGCACAGCACAGCAGAGCCTAAGCCTCCTGAGGAGTTCCAAGTGGCAGCTTTATATTACTGAGCAGCTCTTGCAGCTGCTTTTCCCTGTGTCTCTCTGGATATACCACTGAGATGTGGCTCTTCCTGACTCCTGTGAGGTGTGGGAGTCTCTTGGTTCAGACTGACTTAACCTCTTTACATGGTGGACATGGTTCCCATGCCCTTGCATCAATATCTTTTAAAACTAGCCTTGTATCTGCCAGGATTAATCCACATGTCCACATGCTGTCTCATCTGCTTGTTGAAATTGTGTACTTAAATTCTTAAGTCACCTAAATTAATCTCTGTGTCAAAGGATGACAGATCAATAACAAGACCATATTTAAATGTCATTTATATTATCTTGACTAAGCAGTCATTCCAGAAAAGCATTAATGAGTTAAAATGAGGCCAAATAATACATGAATGAAATTCTTTTTCCATTTGCTGATATGGCTACTTATTTAGCTATCACAGTCTCTAAGAGACAGGCATCCAAATAGGTCAAATCTTCTTAAATCCCCTAGTAAAAAAGAGTGGATGTGCACCCTATCTAAAGTAAAGAATGCCACACTATTTTTCTGAGGAATTGATTTTGTTCCTAATAGCTTTTTTGTTTCACTAATATAAAACAAAGCTGATACAGGCAGATCTTGCACAGCTCACTGGATGCATCTTATTTCTGCAGAATTGAATACCTTCATTATATGTTTCTTGTTTGTCAAGGTGTCTTTCTTTAGCTCCCACAGTCATATGAAATTTCATCTCTAGTTATTTTACAAAATATTCTGCTTTCCTGGGTGTAAAAAATTTTATAGCACAGCTTGATACCCTGGAACTCTGATAGCTCAAAGCTCAAAACAAAATTAATTAAAAATTATTTTTGCACTTAATCTCAGTTTTTAAGACTCACATAATACAGTTTCAGGCTTATAAATTTTTGACTCATGATTTTAGCATGTTTGATTCGCCAGCAGTAAGGTTGGCTCTGAAAATGAATTTTAGTTCTGGGAAATAATTTTGAGTCCTCAGAAACTATTGTCCCAAAAAATCAGAAAACTTTCAAAGATTGGAAATAAAGCTGTTTATAAAAATATTTTAATTTGACTAAATCAGCAAGTTCTGAGAAAAAATTATTTATTGGGGTACTTCTGGTTGGTTCTACTTTACAGTACTACTCTTGACTTGAAATTCATAATTTTCTTTCTGGAACATCAATCACTTTTGGAAATATCTCTCACACCTCCTTCATTAATTTTTCCATTTTTAGAAGATGATGCTTCCCCTTTTTGTGGAGCTTACTGTGTGTGGAGTAAAGAGGGTGTTTACCTCACCACTGGTATCCACACTGCTGCCACAGAAACTCAAGGAGAGCATTGCCATTGACATTGATGATAACTGGTTGTAAATGAGTAAGTTTCACTTATCACTCACTTTCACTCACTACCTGCTTGCTTCATTTGTTGTGCCAGCAGAAATTATTCCATTGCTTGTCACCAGCAGGAAGAATTAGTTTTTATAGATCTTTTCAAGCTAGATTGTTTTCCAAACAGGGTAGAGAAAGGAAAATTAGGTAAGAGGGGAAAAAACGGGTGGGCCAGGGATTTCCTCTTTCCTGTTTTATCTATGACAGAGAACAAAGCAGAATCCCTCATCAGTGCATCTCAGATGCAAATATTTGTTGTTATGGAAGAACAGTTAATGTAGGGGGTGGCACCTGTGACCTGGCCTGACCTAATGGTAGCACACTGAGTCACGGGAGTGGAACACACATATCAAATATGCCAGTACTGCTGGAAGTTTGTTAACAAAAGAAACAACCCACAGGTTGCTTCAGAGAAACTGAGGGACACTTTTGGAAGATGTCTTTGAGGTGGTGGCTTGTACACATACAGGTTAGGACTTCTGGTTTAGTCTTATTTTTTAGCTGTGTTGAGGAGATTGCAGATTCTTTCTAATCCAAATGGAAAATGTTTTTGGTACTCTCAGCATGGATTTTATTGCCTTTTGTCCACATTGTGGCAAATTATTGCACGGTAATAAAACAAGTATAGAAAAATACCACAGACATCCCAGTCAAGGAATTTCACAACTTGGAGACTGTATCAGAGGGTTTTTAGTTCTATATTAGTATGTAGGCAAGATGGGTAACTCAGCAAGGTTTCTTATCTCCAATTTCTATTTTTTGTTCCCAGAAATCCTGTAACAGGGCTGGAAGGCTTCCCTCTTTCAGTCCTGGGCAAATTCTGTGCCATATCTTTGGGTTTCAGAAAGCAGCATTAAAAAGGAAAAACCATCCTTGTGTTTCTCTGGTTTTTGTGTGACCTAAGACTAATTTAACATGGTAAATTGAGGTAGGTCAGTGCAATAGTTGCAACATTAATTTACAAAAAAAGTCTGATTTTCTCTACATGTTTATCTTTAATGTCTCCCAACACTGTTGGGACTCCTCTGTCTTTCCTCTTGGAAACTGAAGAGGTAACAGCTGACTTGGTGTGGACTCTACTGATTGCAGCAATTCTGTGGTTTTATATCATGGGATTTAGCTTTAAGTTCTTGGTTGCCTCTCTTTTCCCCATTCATGCTGATTCAATATCCTGTCCATTTAAAAATAAATAAATAAGAAAAAAGTAAGTTCCTTCTTGTAGCATGCAAGCCAGATGTTTTTGAGATTGAGGAGGGGCCTTTTAGTGGAGTTTGAGTGGATTAGATTCTGTCATCCCTACCAGTGCTTATTAAGGATGAAAACATAACCAGAACATTACAGTGAAGAAGGATCAGGAATTTTTTGTCTTGAAACTTCCAGCAGCATTCCTCCGAACAGTTCCTCAGCTTGTTCCTTGTCTTCATATGCCGTTTTTTTAGCTGGCCTGGCAGGGCCACCTTCTGCAAGAGACCAAACTGTTGATTGCAGCAAAGGGAAAATGTAAGATATTGCTCCCTTGAATAGTACAACTAGTTCCCCTCTTGTAACCAGAAAGCAGGAACAGAGGGGTCCAATCTCCTTCTTTTGAAAGATGAGAATCTCCAGATGTGTGGAGGAAAAATTGCCCCTGAGCTCTGTCAGTTCAGGGATTGTCATTGCCCTTAAGAAGGAGATACAGGAATAGGATATATCCCCTTGCCTCTCATTTACCTCTTACTCTTGCCTTCTTCATCTTTCAAGCTCTTCTCATGTATTTTCAGGGGCACCTGCAGTGTTAGTCTTCACCTTCCAAGATGTGTCTCAATTGTATCTTTTGTTGCTAGCAGTCATCTGAAAAAGGCAAATTTATTTCATGCGAGAACCTGAAGGTGAGAAAAATGCTTCCATTTAGCTTTCAAGTAGCTGACATATGTATTCTTAAAAAAAATCCTGAACTAAATAAAAATATGTTAGAGTGAAATTATCCCTCTGGTTTTTGTCTCCTTCAAAGGGACAAATGTAAGTAAGAAAATCAGAAAATACTAAATGAAGAATCATGACTACGGCTTAAGTTCTGTGGAAGAAATGCACATTCAATTGATGTAATGTTCCATCAGTAAAAACGTTGAAGCCAAATGTCTCAACTGGTCTTTACAGCATGTTCCCCTTTCCAACAGCCATTGAACTGAAGGCCTCATGGTTGCAGGCCCTCATGGGGAGAGTGGGCATTAGCCATCGGCCTCAACCTGCAAAGCTATTTTTTGAACAATGTTTAAATATTAGAAGCAGTTTTCTGAGATCATTTAATGAAACCTGATATTCTGTCTGACCTTCTCAGAGCATAGCACTTCAGTAGCTGTACTTCTGGTTTGTTTTATGAGGAAATTGTTATTTTTGGTTCACAAATATGTTATCATCTTGACCTTTCCATCGACCACTCCTACAATCCCTCCAGTGGTCTACATTATGCATTGCATTTGTTCACTCAGATTGTTCATCTTGTCTGAATATAGCTGGCATTTTGAAGCACCTTGATGCAAGTTAAACCTTTCCTTTGAAAGGTTTTACTTCAAAATGTGTCATCTTGCTTCACTGTTGAATTACAGTTTTACAATTTCACTTGTGGATTGGGTTACATGACACCTTCTAACCACCACTGCACAACAAAGTGATATAATTTCCATAACTCTATCGTTTGAGATTAAAACTGAGGTAAAATATTTAAATTTCAGAGATTAGTGCCAAATCCATTTAGAATCTTAATTTTTATACTTATCATATGTTAATTACCAAATTATCAGCATGGCAACTCTGAGGGTACCCTCTCATGTCCTTTAAAGCTGCAGTGCAGTGGCAAATAAGTCAACAAGGTTTGGAAATGCTCTTGGCTGGCTTCCCTACAGGGGAAAACACAGAGGAACCTTCCAGCTTTTATTGCCTTTTTTTTTTTTTCAAAGCACAAAAGGTACTAAATCTTCATGGAGTGCTGTTCACTGATGGAAATGTCATAAGTATGCCATTCTGGACATCTCTGACGAGCCTCACATATTGTTTTGCCTTTTCATATTCTTTTGAATGCCATTTTAAGTGTCCAGTATGGGGAGAACCTCCTTCTCTCTCATATTTATGCCATTGTTGAATAATGTTTATAGTGATTTTTGTGGGTATGATCCAGTATTCCTCTGAATCAGCTGGATGACTGATTTTCCAGCTTTCACCAAGCTGTCCAGTTGTAGGAAGAATTCTGAAAGTGTCATTATCCGAATCTAACTACACCACATTACACCACAGGTGTCTTGATGAGGGGCACTAGCTGCTTGATTTTCTCTATATAACTGCAGACAGATGACCACTGTTATCATTTGTACAGTAGTAGCATTCAGAGTGATTCATCATGAACCACTGTGCAGTGCTCTACAGAGCAGGAAGCTCTTGGAATTTAACTCCAACAGCTTAAAACCTTTTCCGTCTGTAGTGAAGGCTGTGACTGCAGCTTGTGTGTACACAGGTGAGTTAGCTTTCAGCTAGATAGCTTATTATCTGGGTAGCTCTTAATACAGTAGCTGAATCACAGGGACAGGAAGTGACATCTCCAAGATTATTTAAAGTCCTGGAATATGGGGAAAACCCCAGATCTTTGGAGTTCCTCTGTAATTCTCCACCTACCAGGCTGCACACATATTGTTTGTTAATTCTACTAGGGTCCAGGTGATTCAATGATAAACATAAGCCCAGATGCATCTGAATTATACTACAGCTTTTGAGAGAGGTATTTCTCCTATGTGCTATCCTGTGGCTAAAAAATCCTATTAGGTGCACACAATTAGCACCGGGGAGCTTGTTGATCTGTAGCAACAGGCTTCTGGCATAATAATTTCCTGATAATTTGCACATGTCTGAAGATGGCAAGATACAGTAACATTCACCAGAGGCAGAGAGTGATGTATATTGTGGATGTTCTATCAGTCAATAATATACTCACTGCTTGATGTGTCAAAAAAAGACAAAGGCTTGGCTTTCCCTGGGGTTTCTCACGTGGCAGAGGGAAATGCCTGGCAGTTTTACACGGACTTAGTTATTCAGCAGTGGAAGCTGTGATCATGAGCTGGCTTCATCTGGTTTCAATCACTCACTTCTCTCTCTTGCTCTCTCTGCTGAATGTTCCTATGTTCATGGAATATTTTTCCAACTGTGTTCCTTTGGCATTACCTTTCCAGCCCGCAGCAGCAGGATTGCAGAAATAAAAGACATGCCTTCATCAAAGTAGCTGTTGAAATCAATAACTTGCTATCAACATTATAGTAGCTTTTATGGCTACCCTGGCAGCAAACTTGTTCTACTTTTCTTGCAGGGAAGTGCATCTTAACCTTTCCCAGCTCTAGGCTCAGTGAAATTTAAAACAATCTGATCAGTATCTTTAGAATCTTTAGCTAGCTAATATGATTCTGTCTTGGTGATGTGAAGTTAAAGGGTGTTTGAACAAAGAATGGAGTAGTGTTCTTTCAAGATATCACATTATAACTTTGCTTTGGGGAAGACTTTTTTAAACAAATAACAGTTATGGTGGAAAATAACCTCTCCTTTATCCTTCTTGTCACCAAGAATTTAAGCAAATCTGTTCCTCATCCCATCCAGATAAAGTCACAAGCAGATTTCAGAATCACAGCATGTGTCAGTAATCAAACAATATAGAGACCAGGGGGCTGGTTTTGCTTTAGCAGTTTTGTGCTGGGATTATTAAAATGCGTTGCGATGTTTTTCACGAATGAGAATATCAAAGCTCCTTGTTTTATGTGAAGGAAACAATGGCACATGTGAGAACACTCTAACCAAAAACTGCATTTTAAATAGAAACATTTCCAATATAAAGGCAGTTTAATCTGTATGTGTCTGCTGTGCAGTCCCTTCCTGACTCCAGAGGATAAATGTGATAAATCTGTAATTTTTAACTTAGAAGCAGAAGAGGAAGATGATGTTGGTGTCTTCTGGGAAATCCAAAATGAAACCCATGCTTATTTCAAGAAAATTAAATGAGAACTTGAGTATGCAACTATGTGTGCATCTGTTCCTTTAGGTGAGGGTAGCTTCTATTCCTTTGAAGAAATGACATTCAAGAGCTGTTCCACGTGGACTGATCACTGGAGAGAGCCAAAGATTTCCATCATGTTAATGGGGTTCTGCCAGCAAGATGCAAGGGACTTTGAATTGGCTAATTTTCCAGGATGGACCACTAAATTGAGGAGGATAAGAGCCTGAGGGAACAACAGCAAAATAATTCCAGTGCCTATCTCAGTGGTTTTAACAAAAGCTTTCTTGCTCTGGGTGGATGGTTTAGAGCAGCTTTACAAGTATTTTTCATTACTTATGCCAGCCATGATGCAGAATATTATATCTTTAAGGTGTTAGCATCTCAGACTACCTGCTATTTTTTGGTGATACTTGGCCAAAAAGACACATACAACTGAACAAAATTCTAGCAAATTTGAATATTGCAAGGTAGATCAACAAAGACATTAGTCTTCAAAGGAACTGCACACTGTAAAACTAAGAATCCCCTGACAAGAACAGCCTCATGGGTGTCTACGTGTTCAGATCTCATCAGTATTGCAAAGGATATAGCTAGAGTAATCTTCTGTTGAGAGGCCAAATCACAGCTTTTCTTCCTTTTGTTAGGGGACTTTCTATTAAAGTTCCCTAATGCTAATTTAGAAAGAACAAAAAAATACAGTAGAAGATAGTGGGAATAAGATGGATTGGAAATTCTGATGGGAGTTGAAAGTAGTATCAGCTGCAAGTGCATTCAGATAATGTTTGATGAAGGTGTCTTCCTGACATCAAACATCTGTTCTCTCTCACAGAGGGCAGGAGCATGTGGAGATCAATGTCAAGTGGAATAAAACAGAACACCTTTTTTTCCTTAAAACACAGGTGGAAAAAGCATCATGCAGAACTTACTGAACACAGGCCAAAAGCTGATTTTTTCTTTTGTTCTGTTTCTATGGAACAGATCTGTCAGTTTACTGAGGTTTTGTTGAAAAGACATGTACAAACACTTGCACCAAGTGGAGTGTGTCATTGCTAGGGAGTTAGTTTGGATGATTAGCTTCCCTTTTGCATCTCTAGGAGTGAGCAACAGCTATTTTGCAAAGCTGCACTCACAAAATTGTTTCTTCTTTTGGTCCTTACTCTCTTGCTTCCACACTGCATGTTGTGCTAGCAGATATTTGGAAATGTCTCACAGTTCTTGTGTGTGAGTCAGCTGAACATGTGTATGTATCTTTCTGCTTAAGGCTGTCAGTTTCCTGTGAGCAGGCTATAATTTACAGTAAACATGCTCTTTGCTCCCTAGCCTATAACCTGGGGGAGCCAGCTATTCTAATTAGAAAACATGATCAGTGTAAAAGAGAAGGTTTTGGAATGGTTTATGGTTAAGATTTAAGAATCATGCATCACATTAAAGAGAAGAAATGAGACATACTGTGGATTTATACGATTCATAAGATGCACAGGAGTGAAGTTGTGTCTGCAGTACATTGCCGTCAGCTGGACTATGGTGCAGGTCAGAGCTCAGCAGCCCCACCTGTCCACAGGACCTTGATGTGGAGTGTCTACAGCTCTGTTTACCAGTGCCCATGGTAGCCCAGACTGCTTGCAAATACTGATCTTTGTGAAAGACAATTTTAAGAGTCCCTTAGGAAGAATACTGACACATTGTCTGCTCTCATTGTCTGAACAATAAGAACAGGTCTAGAATAGGCTTACCATGCCTGCTCCCCACTGCACATGGGAGTTTGCACAACGAAGCAGTGTAAACCTAAATTCTCTCTGGAGGGTTCTCTTTAAGTCAGAAAGAATAGTGTGTCTTTATGATCCTCTCTTTCTTTTTTTTCATACATTTCATACAGAATGTTCTTTATGTGATGTGAGCAAAGCTGAACTTCTTGAGGAGAGCTATGGTGCTTCCTGCTCCAAATACCCTGCAAGTCTGATGTCTATGCTACTTAGACCAATAAAATCAGCCACTTTCATCCTGCAGATAGGTAGTTTTGTCCTCATTTTAAAGCTGCCTATAATTCCTGGGTCTAAACAAAAAAGCTTTCATGTTTTTGGGAGCACATACTGCTCACTAACCAGATATAAGAGGGTATTTGGTCACTTGTATATCTTTGATTGCAGTTAAGTGTCAGCAGTAATCTGTTACCTTTAAAAGGTATCATTCCTCCTTTTTACTTGAGTTCATGAATATCAGCTCGAGATCATATTCACTAGAGGCTTTTTAGGCAATAAGTGAATAGAAACCTTGTAAAATGCATCTAAGATTGCTGGGTTAATTTTTAACCTGCTGTAGAATAAAGTGGTACAAAATCAATTTGGCCCAAACCTGCTTAAGTGGGTAATTAAGGTCACAATTAACCAAATGGGTTCTGAAACCATTGCAGCTATAGATCATTACACTTCTCTTCCAGCACAATGCAAGAAGACAGGCCCCAGCTAAAGCTTTCATCTGGCTATCAATCATCATTACACTGTAAACTGCCAGGGTGAGAGAGGGCAAAGCTTTGAATTCAGAGCTGATGGAAGTTCTATGACCTGAGGGCTTTCTTAAGTTAAAGGCTAATTAACCATAAAAGAGTCAAAGGTCTGCAAGTCTAACACATTAAACGATGTGCCTGCCTCCTTAGGTTCTATTGTATCAGCAAATGTTAATTCCGTTAAGTGTGAACACATCTAAGGCAATCATTGCCTTCTCCCACTCCTCCTGCCTCCTTAATTTTATATTTTGGGATTTTCACCATCTATGGGAAGTTAGGTGGAGCTTGGGAAATGTGCTTCTGCTGGAGAAAGTTCTGAGCAATGCAGGCTACATCTGGAAGAGGAATTCCTGACATTCTTCTTTATGAATCAGCTTGGCCAAGTTAATCACATTAGCTTCAGAGAGTATATTTAGTTATCGTAGTCCAGAAAAAACAAGTTCATAGTCTAAACAAGTATGTTTGAGATTTCATAGACTGTGTGAGGCAGCTGTAAAACCACATGAATCTGTATAATAGGTCTATGGATAACAGTGTAAAATGATAGAGAGATACAGATAAAAACTGAAATTTAAAGGTAGCAATAGAATGATATGGAACAATGAAAAAAATGGTTAGACAGATCTATGTTTTGGAGAGTCTTCATGTTTTCTAAATTTGGGGTTTTTTCTTTAACTAAGTATTTTGCCAGACAGTGATAAAATGGTTATTACACAATACCTGCTTCTGGGGCCTCATTCAAATTGAACTCATAATTTATTCATGAATGCTCAGGAAATGTTTAATCAAATGAAATATGGTATCAAACCATATATTAAAACTCAGAAGATGTGTATTTGCCATTGTTATAGTTATGTTGCCCAAGTAC
This sequence comes from Trochalopteron elliotii, assembly GCA_024734555.1. NCBI lineage: Eukaryota > Metazoa > Chordata > Aves > Passeriformes > Leiothrichidae > Trochalopteron > Trochalopteron elliotii. The sequence continues at coordinate 3,942,996 of JANPWX010000328.1, read as the reverse complement.
CCACATGCCCCTGCCCCTTCATTCTAGTGCTTCGTTTACATTGCAACAGTTCATGGAGCCACTCTGCAGACCAGAACTAAAACAGGGTTAAAAGTTTTCAATTTCATCCAACACATTTCTGTGATGGAATGGGTAATGCTGCAGGAAAAGAAAAAGAGCAGGTGCAGGGGAGGGCAGGAACTTCTTAGGTCAGCTTTGGCACCAGACAAAGCATTTATCTGAGAATATCCTGAGTCTCTCATTGATTTGCCATTAGCGTTCAGCAAGTTCAAGTTCCTGAGGTTGCAGTTCCATTTTACAAATCCTTTCACAGCTGAGTGTAAGGGGTTCCTGTTCCTGTCCCTGCCAAGCCTGCCTACATCCGTCAGCTGCTTATTCTTGCCACCTGCTAGACACCACAGCCCTTTGGTCATACCAGTGAAATCGTCTGTGTAACTGTGATCTAAAGCAATATAAGAAATGACCAGTTTGAAAGAGCAAAAAATGGAAACTCTACGATCTTTCCCCCCAGAAATGGGATAAAAACCCTCATATCACTCCAGATATATTCACTTTGCTAGATTTTTCCCTTGTGAGAGTGAGAGGGGAAAATATTTCATGAATGTTATGTAACACAGGATCTTCACAACATGCAAGTACAAGGTCCCTCACTGTCTTCTGCTTTGATCACTTTAGGGTATTTCAGCCTGCGAAACAAGTTTTGTGATTCATACAGTGAATTTAAGAGTGTCCTAGACAGCTAGCTTTAGATGAGGGTGATTATATTATAGATGAAGCACATCATTTTGCCAACAATGCTGACTTTTTAAATTGCAGATTATAGCAAGTACATGCATTTCCATAAATTTTGGCAGTATGCAATCTGACTACTACAGCAGAATTCAGACTACATTACTAATGAGACTGTAGAAATGAAGACATAATGATACAACAGGCATACTTTTCAGGGAGAAATAATATCTTTGATTAGGTTCAGGGAGTTAAGAAAATGGACAAGTTCAGAATTCCATTTTCTTTATCAAACCTGTATACCAGCCATCACGCTATGTTATGACACAACAATCTCACAAAGCAAGTGTAAAGGGTGTTAGCACTTGGTTTGAGATTTTGTTAGAAAGATCCTTCCTGTGTTAGGAAAAAAATTTGATGTGTTAGAGGCCAGAGTTTTATAGGCTTTGGGCTTCTACAGGTAATGTTTCTGGAGGAGACCTAAAATTATATCCTGACCATTTAGTGTCAATTAAAGATGCCTTAATACCATTTTCAGGAGTGTCAGTGCTCGGATTTTGCTTCTGTTCCACAGTGGCTTACCACCCTGTAGCTTTGGTCAAAAGAATTACTTCTTTTTTTCTGTCTCCCAAAGTGAAGGCATTATCCACCTCTTTCTGATGGGATTGTTAATCTATTTGGTATGAAGAATGTTCTCATGCAGCATGCTTGGCTTTCTCCAAAGCTTTTGACTTAGTACTGATAGGATTTGGCTGCATTTCAGGGAAGGCATTTTTGTAACGTCCCATCACCTGGTGCAATCCAGTCCTAATCTTATGATGATCAAAAGAGAGCACCCAGTAGAGTGCTTGGAAGATCCTTCTCCAGTCATTTATCTTTCCTTCCACAAGACACAGAAGGAGACCAGGTCTAAAGGGTCCTTTTGGACCAGTCAGTATTGTTTGAATTAAAAGGTTGTATTAAAAGTTATATCACCAATAAATCTCATTTCTTTGTTAAGTCATGCTGGGAGGGATGTCCAGAGACTGCTTTTTGCTCCAATGTAATTTTGTATTTTCTTCAGCAAACAAAATAATAAACTAGAGTTTTGAATGATATTTTTTGTAATAAAATTAATGAAGTAGTAAATAATGAAGAAAGCAAGATTCTATCATGGAGTGACTGTAATCATCTGAGCATGTTGTCTTCCAACAAACAGAGTTTTAAGACTGCTGACTAAGAAGGTAAGGTATTCCCACATGCTGTGAGACTCTGTCTTGGAAATTCAGACGAGTGAGATGTTGTTGTAAATAACCATCCCAGCATGAGCTCTTAGTGCCCCTATTTCCAAGAAGAATATATAAGAAAGACATTATTGGAGACAAGCTTAGATGTGAGGTTTGAGGGTTGCAATGCTCAGATATGTAAGGAAAAATGCCATTTCCTCTGTCTGTTTTTTTTTAGATGCCCTAAGTAATATGAAATATCAGATTAGATGATCTAATAGCTTCTTAAGGACTCATTTCCAGTGAAACCTGTGAAACAGCTGCTGCTTCCCCTTCACCATTTATATAAGCAAGATTGGATAGCTGCATTCTAACTCTAGCATGATGGCACTGTGACTCAACTGGCTTCAGAATAGCCACACAGGTGTCAGCCTGAAATAATGCAGTTGTAGTTGCAGTTTGTACAGAATTTTTGGGATCCCTCAGGATAAAAGGCGCTATATGAATGTAGGCCACTTTTATTAAATGCCTTGCAAACCCTTTATAATGCCTTTAAGTATCAGAACAGCCATACCACATCAATAATCCCTGCACATGTGTTTACTTTATTTTAGAGTTTGCCACAGTTCACTATAAATGGCTTAGATATATTCAGTAATTCAGTTATAATGAAATGTGCAAGCCTTCAATAAACGTATGTGTTACAACTGGCCTCTGATGTAAATGCTTTGCCAATTATATATACATTAGAGATGACTGTAGCAGGCTTGTAAATACTCTTTGTAATTCTTTGGCCTCTATTCTCCCATCCCTTACCTAAGCTTTATAGTGGTGTGTAATTCTAGATTTGCAGATCTTAAGGCCAGGAGGGATCGTTAGGTCATCTGGCCTGTTGGTATTACAAGCCAGAGAACCTCATCTGATTGCTTGAGCAATGAGTCCAGGAACCTTTTTGTTTGACTAAAACATATCTTCCACTATGCATGTCTGCACAAAGACCTTGAGACATTAAAAATTAATTAGTGGCCTCAGAGCTTTACTCCAGTTGTTAGACATCCTCACAGTGTGTATTGGCTTCTTCCCCTACTGTATCCTGCATTACATCTTTGAACAGATCTTAAGATCCAGTGAGGAGAGCACCACCTTAGTTTTGAACCTCAGCTGAGATCATTTCAGACTCTAACCTTCATGAAGTTTTGGGGGAAAAACAAGCTTGAGTTAATTCTTCCTAACCCTTTTTTTCAACAGACCTCCAGATGTTCTTTCCATTTTCTTTCTCACAATGGATAAATTCTTTTCAGAGAAGCTGTGTGAGAGCCATATGCCATTTCAAATTCATTTTCAGCCTTTGAGTACATTTCTGAAAGAACACCTCTCAGAATTTTAAGGCTTATACATACAGAAGAGATGCCAGATTTTCAAGGACTAGGCAACTCTTTAGGTATATTGATGAAATCAATGCAGATTTGAAGAATCTGAGTGTGCATAAAGGATGGTAAATAGGAGCTGAAGAGTTTGAAAAATCCTCTCACTTTGTGTGGATTTATCTTTCGGAAAATACATCTTTATTCTGATTTATGTGGTGCTTGGCAATTCTTTGTACTCACTAGATACTAGACTCACTAAAAAGTTGTAAATGTCCTCCTTTCCACCCACCACCATACAGATTTCCCACAGTCATGATGTTCATATCTTTGGACACCTCACCTGACTGCTGGCACCTTTTTACTCATCTTGGGTCTATTCGCCACTGACAGAAAGCCTACAGTTTTCCACCAGTATGGTTTTATCATTTGCCTAATTCACAGATACTCTCATTGTATGGGGTGGAGGAGGAAGAAGATGGGGATCTAAATGTGGTTTCATGTTTTGGGAAATTATTTTACTCAGATTGATTTTTCAGTCCGAGGACAAGTAAACATACAGCCTATATGTGAGCCAGGCAAAGGAGCAAGTGACAGGTAGAAGGCATTCAGCTAGTAGATGGTTCCTTGGAGTTTTGTGCCAGAGCAAGGCACAGTAATGAGGAACTGCAATCTGATAATTTAGGCATAATTTATTGCAATCGTGATAATTTGGTCATGGCTGAGAACCCATAATAATTATTATGTTAATGAAAGCAAAAAGGCAGGAGAGGTCTCTATACTCTTGACATATAGGGATATTCTGTTCATATCCCTATATGTCCTATGTCTACAGGAAAACATTGAAATCTCTTTAGAATAAAACTGCAAAATTGAGACAATGTGCATTTTTGATTGCGCTATTGGCACAAAATAAAAATGCACCTAAATTTCAGTGCTTTTGTTATTACAGTTAGGAACATTTACTTGCTGAAGGTAAAGTGCTTTGAGAAGGAAAACATACTTCCTCACAGGGGTTGCTTCCCATATTTGGAGTATGACTGTTTAAATTGTAGCTCAGCAGAAATATTTTGATTCTGTGGGGCACCAGCAGCTCAGCAACAGTGCTGCCTTTCACATCCAGTTCTTAAGCGTAACAGATCATTTAGACCCTGGGTTGGCTAGGCTCACATAAACCAGGTTTACAAAGAGTTATAAAAGCTTGGCTTTCCTCCTTCCTTCTCCCCCACATTCCAGTTTTTTCCCTTATAATTTTACCACAAAGCAATGCAGTCAAGCTTTTCTTGGATCATATGAACGTAGATCAATAAATATCAGTTGCAGAATGGGAATCTACACACAGGCATGTGCTAGAAGGATGAAATAGTTATGTTAGTTTAAAGGCACTGCAAAGTTTGTTTTGTTTTATATTTTCAGGGCACAATTCCTGTGTTATATAGGTACCAAGCTGAAGTTGGAGAGGAAGAGGAAAGTTCTTTCTGAAAAAGCAGCATTGCTGGAATGTGCTGTGGAGACTCAGAGTTTTTTCAGCTCTAGAGGTATGTATGGTAAGCAAAATGATGTTATCTCTGCATATTATGAAATAACCTACATTTCAGCTGTGATCACATAGTTATTGTCTATAGATAGATGCAAAGCATCTTATGGGAACAAAATGCTTGGTTCAACGACAGATTGTCAAAATCATTAAGGCAATTGTTTTCTGCCACTGCTTAGACTATGAGTCAGCCTCCACCAGAGACCTTGTCCTCTCCTCCACTCACATCACTCTTGCAAGAGATAAATGACTTACTTAGCTCTGAAGTGAGAATCAGGGTGATACTCAACCATTTCCAGAACAATACTTAAAGATTAAGAATTATTTAGGAGAAGTTGTATGGGAATATTTCTCAACATTTATTCCAGCCCTGAGTAATTTTCATCTTCCTACTTTATCTCAAACACAGGAACTAGATCAGTGAGTTTTAGATCAAGACTGTGCTCCATGCAGTGTATGGAGCAACTCAGCTAAAGTTTTGATTCTGTCACTTAACTGACCGTCACGGTATTCCAGGATAGAATTCCTAAAGAGTTACACTTTCTCAACAGTGAATTTAGATCTTTGCATGGAAATTGCTGTGAAAGGCCAGCATAGTTACTTTCCTTTTGACTGTATAATGATGGAGGAATTTCAGCAATGAGACCAAAGGCAGAGGCTGCAAGGCATTCCACCTTTGCAATTACAGATGACTCCTATGAAATGCAAAAGGTTGGACTGGCATCGTATAGAACTATTCTGAATCAGCAATGATTATGGCAGCCCATGGAGCTTGGTAAATAGAGCAAATCAGGTATGTGGTTTGGGATGAGCTGTTTTAAAGGCAATTGTTTTCTGTATGAAAAAGTGTTAATTTCATAATGGTTTGCTTTGAAAGAAACAAGGTGCAAGATATAGCAGATAGGAATCATGACAATGAAATTTTACTTGGCCACCTCCTGCAGGCCTGTTGCAAGAGTCTAAGCAATCACCTTCCTTCTTTGTGCTGCCATGTCATAATTTATAAGCTGAGAAATACAAACTCCCAGGGTGCTGTTTAAAATTTCTTTAAAGTTAGAAGCAATCATTGTGTTTATCTTGCTCAACTTCCTACATAAAGCAACCATAGAATTCCAGCTACAAATTATCACTCTCTTACAAAGTACTGTGCAATCCCTGGCCAGCTGCAGCTGTATTCATCATGAAGTGAGCGGGCTGCACACTGATACAGCTTCTTTTCATTCACATGGCAAGGAGGAACACACCATGTATGCTTGGACAGAAATGGATGAGTATTTTCTTTTAGATTTCCTGATCTATCTCTCCCACAAAGTGTGATACACAAAATTAATTGTATAACTTTTCATACAGAAAGCAACATCCCTTTTATCAGGAATAAAGCTTTCACGAAAAGGCTCTTTTCATTAATTAACGAGTTTTAGTCATATAAAAATGCCATCAAAAACGTATTTTCTCCCTTCTTTATTAGTTTCACTGTGAGTAAAAGTACTTTTGCATGAACTTAAATAATACATATATAGTCATGTAAGATCTATATTTATATGCAGACATTCATGGCTTTCTATGTGCACAATCATATATACCTGTAGCAGAGTACCAGATCAAGTCAATCAGAGATAATGTCTCTTGGTCTGTCTCTCTCTCTCTCACACACACACACACATTTTCAAAACCTAAAAATTTAGCACTGCACTGTAAAACTCAGTAAGACAGACCTCATCCTAATCAAGGCCAAACTGGCTCTTTAGAGCCCAGCCCTGATGATTGGCATGAGGCCTTCCATATACAGATACCAGAATGTGAGTGTGTAAATTAATGCTTAGAGTTAACTCTGTGCAACCAGAGTAGGTGTTTTCAGTAAAACTGCTGATTCTGTCACAGTACTAGTGACCCTTGGTACATTAATATCAAGCTCCCCACATTCTATGGCATAGTACCTTGATGAAGCAGAATTGAGAAATCTGGCATATGGCAATCTGTTGTTAATAGACAAGTCAACATCTAGAGGTTGCTAAATCTCGTGTTGGTAGATTGCTTGTTGGTTGCTTTTTGACTAAGTCCAAAAGATGCCTTTGATTTGAAAAGCTTCCAGCTGAGCATAATTTACAAAACAACTTAAGCATTGTTGTTCTTCTGATACATGCTAGTTTGAATAAAGGATTTCAGAAGAAAGGGGTGCTTAAATTAATTTGAAAATCGTATGACATCCAGCTCCTGTTTTTCCTCTTTATGTTCTGCTTATGCAACAGAGCAGGAACACAGACTTAGTGTTTTCAAATCACGTGGAGAGTAGTCATCATGTATAGGCCCAGCACAAATCCTCCTCAACCTCATTTCTGTGATCCCCACTGTCAAGAATGCAGCAACAGTGAGGAGACTGAGACCCGGCACAGAGGAGTCTGAACAACAGAAATTTGCTGGAGACTAGCAAATGCCTGTCCTAGCAGCTACCAGGCTGGTTTGTCTTGAGTTTGGTCCAAACACGACTTGGTAGGTTGCAGCTACGCCCAGTTAGAAGCATGAAATTTACTTATAAATCAAGGACCTCAAAGAATTTTCCAAATGTTAGTCAGTTAAGCATTGTACCACATGCCATACTTACCTGTAATGTAAGTAAATATAAATGGATATATTTTAAAAATAGGCAGATTTGAATTCCCTGAAACTGCTTTGGAAATCTAGGATCAAGCACTATCAGAGCTGAGGAGAGACTTTGGGATTTGTGACAATATGCTGCAGGTATTGGCTATTTTACATCTTTGCCAGAATCCAATAGCAGCAATATGAGAGGCACTATGTCAAACTCTGAGGCAGCCTCTGAGTAACTCCTTTGTTTTTCTCTAGCTGTGTCTGTGATAAGCATATGCTTGTTCTCTCCATCAGATAAAAATAACAGATTTGGATTGGAGTATTCTATTCTTCATCTCTGTTAGGCAATATAGTTCTTGGTAAAAGACATGGAAAAAAAGAAAAAGGACACCAAGAACACAAAAAGCATGCTCAAGACTGACAGCATAAGTCCCAAAATACAAGGGAATTTGTGCAAAGCATGGGCTGTTTATACAAGTCAGCAATTAGAAGAGCTGCCGTGGAGAGATTTGCAAGGAGCAGTTCTGACTCTGGGCAAAACAGATGTAGTTACTTTGCCTTATTCACGTCTGACTTGAGATATAGTGGGAAGGATAATCTGTGTGAATTCTGTACTGAGATGTAGAAAATGCTCAGGAGCTTTTACCAGCTGAAATTAATGTAATTAACTGGCTGAAAGATAATTTGAGAGAGCACAGACGGGTCAAAGGTTGAAAACTCACATTTTTGCCCTTTGTATTCCAGTACTGTTGTTACTGACAGCACAGTAGATGCTGCATAAAAGCTCAGATGGCAGTAGCACAGATTGAGTGTCCTCCATGTTTTCAGAAGACAATCTTTAGAAATGTCATTACCTTATATCAGACTTCCCAGGCACTTTTTTTGCAAGAAATAAGACTATTTATACAAGCACATATCTGCAGTCTCTGAAAACATTTTGCTTGATAAAATCCTCATTAATTATAAACTGACCCAGTTCCATTGACCAATTTATGGCATGTAAAGCTATATTATTTAAATTAAGATCTTTAAATTAAGATTATTTAAATTAAGATAGAAATTAAGATTAATCCAAAGAAAAACTTGATCCACTTGATCACAATACATAATTTCCAACAGTTTAGTGAATCACTAAACTGTTTGGGAATTGCTGTGGACATTACTAAGCAAAATTTCTGGCTTGTAATATGGGTTTAAAGTTGCTGGTTTATATTTAGTGAAATACAAAAATTTGGCAAGTGCGTTTAAGTCAGGAAACATAACCCAAACAGAGATTTGGGTATTATTTACACTGAATTTTCAATGAATATTCTTTCAGAAGTGTGCATTTCAGAGGTAAATATATGATCAGCAATTTCAGAAAGAGGGATATAGCCACATTTTTGTGTTTTAATTCACTGAGTAGCACTTTCTGAGTCAGTTCTGCTGCATTTACTGTCATGAATTGAAACCAAAAAATTTTAAGAATGTTGGGTATGAAAACTGGATGTGGGTAAGCTGGGACCCAAAACCAGAGAAATGACTTAATTTGAATGACATGTCAGTTCACTGCCTGGCATCCCAACAGTTCAGTGATGAAACTGTTGGAATACTGTGGCTTTCTCTTTTCATCTTTTGATATGTCTGTATTTGTATGCCAATGTCATGCTGTATTACAGTAGCACTGTAGGAGTCACAGTTAAAACTCAGCCCCTAGTGATAAGAAGTATTTTAGAAAAAGAAAATCATAAAAGCAGTCAATGCTCTGCAGAGCTTACTGTCTATAACCCCAGTTGTACTGGCTGTGGTAACCTTCAACATGCCACTGACATCACTGGGAAAATTAAAAATGTGTTAGTTCCCATTGCAGTCCATCTTACCTAACCTCTTATGTAAGTAAAATAGAGAGGCCATGTATTTTGCTGAGTAGGGACAGCAGGCTGAATTGGGACCCCAGAGATGGTTACATGGATCAGTTGTTCAGGATTGTACCAAGCCGTTTTCCTGCCCCATCACGATCAAGTAACTTTCTTGTGGCAGCCACAGTAATTCCCTGCAGGGGGGAGGGATATTAAGAAAGTATGTTTTGAGTCTCTTAATGTAATTTAGCAGCAGGAAACTAGGAAGGAGTGCCAGAACCATGTGAATAGCCAGTTCTTTGTGCAGCACTTGCAAATGCTCCACCTAGGCCACAGCAGGGCAATTGCTGCTCTGTATGAATTTATTACCAAGAAGTGTTTGTCTACAAGTACGTTCCACACCTGATTTAAGGCTTTTCATTTACATGTGACTTATGTAATAGTAAATTTACAGTTTAAATGTGGTTAATGAAAATTAGTATTTTATTCACTGGAAACAATTTCATGCCAAAAAATGTTTCTCCCCCCAAGGCCAACTAAATCTGTTAGGTGACAGTGTTGTCAACACCTCTTAGCACTGAATGTAGTACATAGCACTTTTTTGCACCTGAGTACTGTGGAAGAGCTGTTGTTATAGTTCTGTGGTAATCCAGCCATGAAAACATTTCACTGTAATAAATATTCACTTAGGCCAAGTCCTTAAAGATTAAAAATAACTACTTAAGCATAGTGAAGAGATGGTATCTGTATTGAAGAACTTGTGTTAAGGGAATGATCTAGATTGATGATATCCAAAGGCACAGAGAGCAAATATGACCTACATCAGGTCATGCCTCTATTCAGTGGTTGTTTCATTCCACAGTGAGAGTAAGTCAGCCATTTAATCTTGTTGTTTCTTCCCTCTGTCATATTGGTTTCATGCATATATTAACACTACTCAGTTACAGAAAATTAATGAAGTTTGGGTTGCAAGTACCAAATGATGCATGGTTAAGAAAACACCCTACTACCAAAACAACAACAAACCCCCCAGTCCTCTTGTGCACTTAAAAAGTAGTTAGAAATATCAAGATAATTTTACCCATCTGTTTCCTTCCAATAAAACACATCAGGGATGAATTTGGCCCCCTTTTATTCAATTTGTCCTCAATTTGCTGAGCTCATTAATTTTCTCTTGTTTTACTCTCTGTTAACTGAGAAACAGCAGCCTCTTTGCAGTAGGCATTAGAAGCAGGAAATCTCAGGGTATGTTTCTAATTGCCAGAGTTTCTTTCCCTCTTTCTGCTGTTTCTGTTCTTAAGGAAGCACAAGAGGGTTCATGAGGTACTGCTAGGGAAACAGAGAAGAGTATCAAGGTCAGGGTGAAAACCACACATGAAGCAGGAAGAGATGCTTGCAGTTAGGTTCATGACCTTTTTATTTTTTTTTCTCATTGTCCAGAAGAGGGAGGAAGGGGGTTAGAGAAGGAGAGATAGGAAGTTAGAACAGATGTATGTGTAACTCCTTTTAGAAAACACCAGAGAGTTAAGAAGCTCATGCCAAAGCTGCTAAAAATTGTAGGGTTCTTACTGCTGAACATCTGGGAAAAGCAGATGCATGTCTGGTCTTTGTTCCTAAACAGCTAAGGAAGTTCCAACAGGTAGATGTCAAAGCCCAGGTTTCAGAAAGAGAACTAAACAACAGAAAATAATTGAAATATATTTGGTTATTAAAAAAATCACTTAAAGCAAAACTATACACTTCATAGCTGGAAAACTGAAGTTCTTACCAAATATAGCAGTTTAAAATGTTCATAAAATCTGCCCTTAATGAGTATTGAAATTCTCATTAAGATAGAATCATAGAATTATTTAGGTTGGAAAGGACCTTTAAGACAGTTCTCTTTGTATTCTGACTTGGGTATGGTAATGTACATGTTCTGCTCCACAAATACACAAATGGAAAACTGTGACCATGTCAGAGTGCCAATCAATTTCATCTGTGCTTGCTGAGGTCTCAAGCATTTCAGTTTAGGCATATTCCCAAAGAACACAGAATCTTTTTCAGTGCCATGGGGAACAGTTTTAGTGCATCACCACAAACTGAGATGGTAAAAATCTGGTACAAAAATCAAGTACAGTCTTTGCCTGTTTCATTACATATGGAACTGCATAATATTTTTTAACACTCTTAAGACAAGACTATAAAACTCAGTGATCACTGTGACCAAAAAGATGCCTGTAGAATGAATATAAAACTTCTGAATGTTTTCTGTGGGGTTGGAAAGAATGAAAAGTCTTTTTGAGTGGTGCACCAGAACAGTTGTGACACTAGGTGTGTAGGTGATCTTCCCCACCTCCATACTAAAACTGCCCATCACATGGTCACCTAAATTATACTCTGAGCCACACCTCCAGTAATAGTAAAAAATGCCAAGAAGCCACAAACCAGACTTCAGCCAAGTATAAAACTAATACTGTGAATTGCAGCAACTTAATTTTTCCAACCACAATCAGCAGAAGAGGAGTATGTAGAACGATGAGTGGAAAGAATAGTTACAATATTGGTGTTCTGACTGCGAGTAGCTGTTCGCCTACCAGCTTATTCTATATGCAGTTAAGACACTCCAGAACTTAGATGTCTTTTGAGACTATGTATGATATTCTCTGGCGTTTTGCACAAGCAAAAGTATTTAAAGTCACTTTCTAAGACTTTTAACTTTGTAATATCCAAGGTGGTGACTCTTCTGCGTGTCAGGGAGCTCACAATAGTCATCTATTGATAGAAGAAACAGAGCTCCTGGGCATGCCAGTTTATGCCTGGATGGGATGCTCTTTGCATCAGTGGGGAGTCTTTGACAATTTGACCAGGCTTTATTTGTCTTTCTTCTATGTGACATGGAAGGAATATTAGTGAAAATCCATTCAATTTCTTGTATACCAATGATAAGGCATTATTGTCTCTACAGGATAATTAGAAGCTGTGAGAATATCACCAAATGTGCCTGCAATTCATACTTACCAAGACTGTTTGAAATTTGGTGTGATTGGATGCTGAAAACAGAAAAAAATACTATATTGAAGGGAAATAAAATAAAATGCAGAAAAAACCTAACAAGTTTTGTTTTTGTAAGCACTCTTGAGGGTAATGATTCTGTTTGGGATACTGCTGAGCTTTCTGGGGGGAGCTAGTGTCAGATCACCTTTTCTAAATGAGGCAGATGATGTCCAGAGGCTTCTTGCTGACATCAGAGAAGCCAGAAGCCTGGATGCATCTAGACTTCCTCTGTGCTAGTGGATTTTTAGAGAAGTTCTTAGCATAGTTTTGCTTCCATCATCTGGAGTTCTCCTACATAGTTCATGAGTGGTTAAAGTTAGCAGTTAGCAATGAAGAGTTCAGATGTGGCCACCCTGTTACAGGGTAAGTGGAAATAGTAGCATGGAATAGGACTGTTGAGGACTATCAAAGAACATATTTGGGTATGTATTAGCCCTCTTAGACAACCACACACTGGCTTAATCTCAGCAGCAGCAAGTTTGCCTGAGGGGCAGTTTAGGGAAATCTATTGTGCCTACAGTAATAGAGAGCAGGCTGGCAAAGCACCAAAGAAGGCCATGGTCAGGGTCATTGTGAGGTATCCACCAACCTCATTTTCACTGACTTGCTACCTGACCTTGTCTACAGCCTTCAAAGCCTTCAGGATAATCTTACTGTGATGAGCATACTGCTGAGATATTTTGGATTCACTTTTCTAAAGGCAAAAGCTCTTGTTTACCCCCAGAACTCTCACAGTTTAGGAGATTGCCAGCATTTCCTCTGCAGAGCCTTGCCAGCTTCACTTAAACTGGAATAACTGCTTCTAGAGTAATAAAGCCTAATTTAGTTTCCATGACTGATTCACTGGCAGGCATCTTGATGAAGAACTATCAGTTATGCTACCTAAAATGATGATGTTTTCTTAGTCAGTTGGAAACTCAGCATCTGGTGCAGAAATTAATGGTAAGGTCATTATGGTAAGGTCACCTAGAGGCAGCCCCTGCTCCTTGATCGTGTTCGCCCTTAGTCTGAACGGAACTCTGTTCCACTGCTGGTCTTTTAAGCCACCATTTTGCTTAGTGTTGAGATTTAGCACTAAATGAAAGTTCCTAGCATCATTTCTGGCACTGTAACAAATGCTGGGAGAGATCTGGTGGGAGAGAAGAGAGAACACATATCTCCTCCTGTGCTCAGTATTACAAAGCAGGTACCTGGGAGGTGACTGAGTTACCTTCTGCCATCAGAAGCTTTGCACTGCAGAGGTGAAAGAAATTAGAAGCTCTGACTTTCAAAATGTACAGTTAGAAATGTGTGGGCACAGAATTCAGTGAAGAAGAAAGAGGGTTATGGTCAGCTGTTAGCTGCTTAAAGCCAAGAAAGTCTTTGCTACTCTGTTGGAATTCCACTGGAAAGACAGCACTGGAAGATAAGAAAAGTGTTAATTGGAAAGGAAAAAAGACAAAAAAGTTGCTATGAAGGAGAGCAAGAGAGCAAGCGAGCTTGCCAGAGAGGACAAAACAGGGAGATGACAGGGAGTGGTGACTACTGGAATAACTAGAAATGGCAATTGCATGAATGACCCACATGGTAGAGACCAGTAATGACATGCTGTGCGTTCTCAGAAGCAGCTGTCAGTGGCACCCAGTAGAAAATAAAGCTAAATGAACTGTTAACTTCATGCTAGTGACAAGTGCTCAGACTTCAGACTGCCTGGAACTTCTCTGGCAAAGGGCACTGATTGGCTCCCAGGCTGCTGCTGACAGTAAGGAGGCCAAGGACTGAATACTCCTTTCCCTCTTGGGGTGGTCTTGCTGGTTTGAGGCAGCTGCGTGTGTGGCAGAGACCCTCTCCCTGCCACGGCTTGTCTTGTACCTATTCTGCAGACAGAAGGCCTCTGTCTGCAGACTTGTTAAACTGGCATCTTCTAGCAGCAGTAGAGTCATTAAAAGAAACATGTAGGAAGGGAGAGTTTATTTTGCTGATGCTCTTTATTTTAATCATACAAAGAAAATGACAATTTTTATATAGAAGCCATTAGGGATGCAGGAGGCATCGGTTCCTAGCTCTGGGGTTCTTTCTTTTAACCAGACTGTGGCAATGCAAATACAGCCCGTCATGATATTTATATCTTTAATTCTTGCATTCACCACATTACTAACACACTGATGGGTCCCTTGTTCTTCATTTGTCTATTTCCTTAAACTTTCTGCCCCCTTTTTTATTATTATTATTTTTTCTGTCATGTGTGCATTTCTTGAAGGTCAATCAGACGTCACGGATAGAGCCATTCTGTTCATGGGCTCGCAAGCAACTTGTTTATGAATGAAGAAGGCTTTGTGAACTTCCAGGGACATGCTGAGCTTTTTTATAAAACTACCAGTGGGACAAGGAGCTTGGGAAAGTAAGGCCTCTTACGGATACAGAAAACAGAGGCACATTGCCAAAAAACCTGGGCCGACATTCCAGTTTGTCAGAATCTTGTCCAAGTAGCAAGTTTCTAGAAAACAGATCAGGTATCTGCATATCCAGGGTTCAAGCTGACCATATCCAGGGTTCAAGCTGACCATATGTGAGCACAGGGCAGTATATATGCTAGGACACTGCCACAGCACATGCTTAAAATTTCACCATAAAAGTGTAATAACATAAACAGGTCAGGAATACCAGAGCTCCATGGGATGGAAAACGGAAGGATAAACACACCTTAAAGAAAAAACACATAACTCTTGGGGGTGTACTACTACTTTTTTAAAGGTAAAGCGTGCAACTGATTCTTAGATATTTTAGGCATCAGTAGAACAATTAGAAAAAATTGGTTTGGATATCTTGGATCCTGTTTGAGTCTTGGATTCTGTGACCTCTTTCATATATAGGACTCCTACTGTGTTTAGCTGGGGAAAGAGGAGAGGAACCAGCAGACTCTTTTACCTGGCCTAAATTTGCTTTTCTTTAATTTAAAATTCAGGTGCCAACACAGTTGAAGCCAGCTGCATGCTGTATACTGGAATTTTCATTGTTGTGCTCATTCTGATTCCTTCAGGAAAATATTGATCTCCTTCCTGAAATCAGCTCTAGGAGCACACAGCAAAGTGAGACAGAGGTGGGCAAGCAGAGGTCCGAGCCAAGCCTCAGCATCCTTTCATGATTTCTCTGCAGCCCCTACGTGTAGTACCCCTACTACGTGTAGTCTTCTTCCAAATGTCTTTGGGAATGTTTTTAAACAATGGTAATAAGAACAAAACCCGAAGAAAACAAGCCAGTAATGGCCAAATTCTATCCACCAAACACCCGGAGTAGTTTGAGAATGCTCGCTGACACTAAAGAACAGTGATTTGTGGAAAATTTGGTTAGAAGTACTTCTTGCTTGTTTATCACTCCAAGAGTCAGATTTGCTCTAACTTCCCTTTCCCATATCATCATCATCATCATCATCATCAAAATCATCATTATCACATCATCATCACTTTTCTCCTTCATGGTCCTCATTTCCTTGTCTACGTGCCCTTGTTGCTTGGGGTATTTCTAGTTCCATGTGTGATTTTCTCTTTTTGTTTGAGTCAGGCTATTTTCATGTGTGGATGTGGCAGTTCAGGGACATGGTTTAGAGTTGGAATTGTCAGATTTAGGTTTATGATTGGGCTTGATGATCTTCAAGGTCTTTTTCAACCCAAATGATTCTATAGTTTTATCAGTCTGTGACATCTGTGCACAATTAAGCCCTGTAAATAAAAGGGGAATGTTTCCCTTAATCTCAGATTTGATGTTTTAGCCAGTAGACTAAATCAGCAATTTTGGCCAGCTCCTGAACCCCTCATTTGAAATATACTCACCATAGTTCTACCTCATTATTGTGTATGGGCAAACATCCATTTTTACCTCCAATGACTTTGCGTTCGGCCAACTTTTAATTGGTTTTAGGGAGAAAGATAAGACTCATTTCTGACATGAGAAACTCAGTGTATTTCAAACCTATTTTCAGCAGAACCTTCTGAAAAAAGAGCTGTAAAGATATATTTACCATGCACAAAACAATATGTCTCACTAATTTTATTGTTGGAAACTTCTAATCTTTTGCAGTGCAATGTGCAAAACAATAATTCTCTGTGAAACCTCACTCATACCCATTTAGCAACTCAAGTCAGCCTTAAGGTGAGAACTGAATTGTGGAGTGACAATTTTGTATTTTGTGCCTTATCTGATACCAAAGTTTCTCTTGCTGAAAAGGTTCAGCCTTATGACTCTGATGCTAAGAATTCCCTCTGCTCTGAAACTTCCCATATAAGGATTTAATAAAGAAGAAGGATTTTTATTTATGCCAAAATCTGTTTTGCTGTTTGGAAGCCATTAGAAAATGTTACGGTCACTAATTGATTCAATATTTTTTGACAAAATACTGACACGATTGAGACCTTGCTGTTTTTCATAGAAAAAGTCAGTGCCACAGTTTGTTTTCATTCTTTACAAAGGCTTTGCAGCGCATGTGATAAAACCCCCTTCTTCCTCTGCTTATCTCCTATGAGCTTAAAGTACAGATGGCAGAGTTTTCTTAGGCACGTGCATAGATTCAGAAGAGGCAGGCTCTAATAATCCTAATAATCACACCAGCCTCTCCTTGCTTCCATTTCTGTCCACTCCCACTCAGATCCTGGCTTTAAAACTCTTTGACTGGTGAGCTGCCCAGTGCACTGAATTGTCTCCATGCCTTATAAGGGGCAGAAGGATGTTCAGCCCATCTTGCAGTAGCCAGAGCAGGAAGTTCTCCTGCCAGCTATAATGCAACTAAAAGCCTTCAGTACTGTAGCTAGGAGGCCTAAGCTTTCTCTCTAGCTACACACACAAGGTCCCTGGAAGTTTTAGGGCCGCTCACCCAGAGCAGCTGATGACAGTAATAAGCCTGCAGCTTATTATTAACAGTTCCTGTTACTGTAGGGTGAGCATGGTAGGGAGGCAGTGAGTCTCTACAGAAACCTGTATTGTGCTAGCCACAATAAACACCTCTGTCTATAATTAAGATTTAGGTCACCAAGCACTCACTCAATACCCTTTGCTGTAGGCTGGAGAACAGTGGTCTAGACCTGCGGGCTGTGGGTCAGAGTCAAGCAAGACACTTAAGTGATGCCCATTGACAGAAAATGGCAGATGTCATGCAGAATGTTATCCTGGTGCTGAGGGGAAGTGCCCTGATGGCACTTTGCAGAAGGCAAAAGAGAAAGACATGAAAGGTTGCCTAAGCCAAATATTTCCCAATTCCAATTCGGAAACAGGTATTCTTTAAGTCCACAAATAGCATTCACACTCAAGAAATAACAAGTTTCTGTCAGAATGGTCCCACTCAATGTTCTCCAACTCACAAAACAGACTCATCTTGCCACCCCGGTCTTGTTGCTTCCCTTCTTGTTCCTTGCTTTGCTCAAAGTACTTCTCCTCTACTTTTTCCTGCCTAATTTTCCTGCCTGATACTCCTATAATTCTGTCTATCTTTAGTTATTTGTTCAGAGTTCTCTCTTCTTTACCACTTCCCAGTCTCCCAGGTATTTTTTGCACTTTCTTCTGGTAGTAGATTGGTCAGGAACTTGCAAAAAGCTTTTTGGAAAGCATGTTTTATTTTTTCTGATTATCTCTTGTCCACAGAGATTTATGCTTTATTTGCAAGTGTTGGTAATTTAAATATATTTTTGGAAATAATTATTCTTATAAGACAGGAATGGATTTTTTTTATATATGGAGGGGCTGGACTATATCTATAGTGTCATGCTGTCTTTGGGCAAGACTTTGACCCAGTTGTCCGCATAAGCTGTATCTTAATTATTATTCCAATTCTGGCCTGAAGTGACCCACTGACTAATTATTAATAATTAGTTAAGAGCTAATTATTTATTAATTTATAATTAATATATTTATAATATATTATAACTATTATATATTATATATTCATATTATATAATATTTTATAAATATATTATATATGTATATATAAATATATTATATTATAATATAATATATTTATTAATTTCTAATAAATGTTTATAATTAATATGTATTATTAATAAATAATTTATAATTATTTATTATTAATTAGTTAAGAACTAATTAGCTAAGAGCTTGGACACAAACTGACACATGATTAATTTTTGTTCATGATTCATTTTTTTTCTGACAGACAATTCACACAAACCAGAAAAAGAACTTTTGCAAACTCAAGCTGAGCTACCAAGAACTAGCTAGGTGTAGCTGTAAGATCTCAGACTTGTAAACATCAAGAGGTAATGAACAAGGAAAGATCTGGCAAAAGTTTAGGGAAGAAGTTAGTGAAAATATATTGGATGCTTTTTTGAAAGCAGGAATCAAGAGTCAGCACAGTAAAAATTACATAGCAGATGATTGATCTTAAGAACTCATTGGCACAGATGTTGTGGAGACTGAAAGTTTACTAGGTTTTCAGAAACAGTTAGATGAATGTGAACATCCAGGGCAAGTTATGAGGAATATGAAATTCTTGTGCTTTGTAGAATAAGCCAACTGTAATAGCAAGTTCTCTTCAATTTACAATTGCCTTTTGCTGTCAAAGAAAAGCTGGTTACTTTCTGCTCTGATCATTCCTTTCCTGCATTTTCTTTTTGGCATACAGTACTTCAAGCACGACCAGAAGCACTGTGATTTTCATTGAGCCCCAAATGAGACTTTAAGGCAACTGTGACTTCTTGAGGAATGAAGATATATAATCTTATCTGGAGGGTCCCATGTCAATACCATAATTTATATTGTATATAACAAATTTTGTTCACAGCATTGGGAAATGTTCCAGTATTTTTTTACACCAAACCAATATTTCACAGAGCTCCACCATACAAGTAATTGTTATTTTTACGTAGCGGCAATTGAAAAGACAGTAAATTTTGCTCTTAAAAAAAAAGAAGTATGTGTGTGTATATATATATATATGTTAAAATTCTAGAATAGCAATCTTATAACAATAGGAGAATTTATTGAATTGATTGTGCCATCCTGCATTTTTGAGCCCTCTACTTTTACATGATTTGCGTGAATTAAAAAAGTTTTTTGGATGTCTAATCACATGTACAAACTGCCATAAAGATCAGTCTTGAAGAAATTGGAGGCCTATGGGGTAGCAGAATGAAGGCCAGGATTTATTTCTCAAAGTTTTTACCTATGTTAGTCTTCTGACATGGGATACTTACTGTGTCCCTTGCATGCAGCAGTAACATGCCTCTTCCTCTTGTAAAAAGGTGTGATCAGGCAGCTGCTGCTGCAGGAGCACTGTGACTTAGCAATGCCCTATTGAGCTACAAATAATATACTGAAAAAAATAAAAATTCACAAAAGCCAATTGGAAATGAAGACAGATTAGTTTCCTCATTGAGACTTCAGTGAAAGCATACTCAGCTTATTTGAATGGAATATAAGGGACTCTTGCTTTTTTATTCCCTGTTTCCATCTCTGTATGAGTCAGAGGCCACATTATCCTAGGTGTCCAATGGCTTTTCCAAACCAGCACCATATTACGGAGGTGCAGGTGGTCTAGAAGCATAGATAGTGCTGCTAGCTTGGCTACAGCAACAGTGAATTATAACACTCTGTGATGTTGATGGCACAACTTATACAGTGTATTAAAGTTTGCAGGAGACAGTACCAATCATGTCTCATTGGAGATCTGAATCAGAACAAAGATTTGCACACAATTCCTGAGAAATTCTCAAAAGCAGAGGTGTTATTTCTATAGCAGTAATAGTCTTTAGGGTTAGGGGCATTTTAACTTGTAGGATTAGGCATGTGGATAAAACAATCCCAAAGTCTTGGAAGTAAGAATTTTCTAGATCTGAAGAATAGATTAGATTAGTAGTTCCTATTAAACACTTAGGCAGTCGTGACTGTTATTGAGTTGCTGTTAAGTTAATGGGAGCTTTGCTTAGTTTGAAAGATCTTATCTTGTACTCAGAGTCTGACCTATGAAAAACTCTGGGCTTGGTCCTACTTTTTGAATGTCCATTAAATAAAATAATTTTCATCTATAACATGTTGGCACTATACAGAATTCTGCTTGAGGTTTTGTCATTAAATTCTTAAATCCCTAAATCAAGAATTGTTCCAGGCGTTTGGATAGTACATGATAAAAACTGTCAGGATTCAGAAGGCTATTGGCAGAAACAGATGAAGGCAACATCAAGAAATCATTCTTGATTTTCCAACACCCAAAATCAGAGTTGGATGAAAAGTTCCCTTCTTATTGCCCATAAGTACTTTCTGTAATTGGCAAAATTGCCTGTTATTGTTTGAATGTGTTTGGATCTCCTGTGGTAGGTTTTATGTGTTTGAGAATTGACTGGAAAGAAAAGCAGTGGTTTCCCAAGTCACTGTTCCATTCACACAGACTGAGCTGGAGGTATGAGATTAACAGGGTCTGACATGAATGGAGCCCCTTCTCTCTCAGGCCTATTGGAAAACAAAACACACACCGGCATACATTTGAGGAACTGTGAGTTGACTTTGGAGAGCAGTGGTATTTTTACACGATAACAGTCTATTGGATTCCCTCATAAGTCTTTCAGTTCTTCATTACATAAGGACTTTTCCTGAACTGCAGGGCAGAGAGCAGCATGTATGTAATCGCTGTTTCACACTAATGCATCACATGTGCTTTGGATTTCAAACATCAATATTTGTAGGAACATACAGTAGGGCTCTTTCTATGAGTGGGGACTGGATTCTCACACTTACCACCCTTCACGGACTCTTCATAATTCACTGAGCATGGGCTTTGCTTTTTCTTTACTTAAATTTTGTACTTAAAAGTGCCCCTTTATATTTAAGTACCATAGAACCCTTCAGTAATAATCCCAACATGACATTTACAAGAAGAGACTTTCTTATACCTGGATATTGCTGTACAATCTTTATTTCTCTCCTAAGAGAATTGTTTTAATTGATCTTATCTGCCAGGTTTTTGTCAGATGGGAATCTGCATCAATTTCAATGGTAATGTTGATTTACAGCAGCTAAAGGGTTAGTCTAATCTGATTGTTGTTACACCTTAGACAAAGAAATGTGTAGCAATACTTTTAGAAATGTCACTTTATTATCTGGTTGACTTGTTTGAAATAGCTCTTGTTGACTGATTCTGTAATATTACAGAGGAAAGTAATAACCAACCACTGTCTCACAGACTATAGGAGATCAAGGCACAGAAAGAATTGACAGGTCTTGATTGAATTCACAATTTAATCTTAACTGTGAAGGCTCCTGGTACCTGGTGGGCCAACGTAGATGTTTTAGAATGGGAATCAAAACAACTGGTGCTAAGACCTGGAAGCCACACAGAGTAACCAACTGGAAGTGTTAAGCACAGAGCTCTCTCTGAAACAGAGGTTTGTATTCTAGACAGCACCCAGGTTCTTCTGTCTGTCCATCCATCCATGCATCCATCCATGTATCCGTCCATGCCATGAATCAGCTCCTGAATATAGAGGCACCTATAAGTCTTTCTGCAGAGAACTGAGCAGGGCTCATTGTCCTGCAAGCAAAGCAGAACACACCACTTACATGAGAACAAAGTAGCTGGTAATTTCTCCCAGAAAGGAGGAGAGCTGAATTTGGTGCCTCTCTCCACCGTGCTGTAGCCTAAGGGAGTTCAGCACATCAGTTAATAATGAGGCTATGTACTACCATGAGGGGAACTCACTTTTGACCCCTGAAGAAACTTTCCAATTGCATTCAGACTTCACCAAACAGCTAAATGTGATCAATTAAACTATAAAAGAACTACATTCTTCCTTTAGTAGCACCATGGCAAAACGAATCATATTATTACAATTGCACGACAGATGCCGGCCTTGTACATCTCAATTATTTCACCTGCTTGGGTTGCAGGCTTCAAAGATCTCATGGAAGAAAGTGTCCTGGTTCTAAATATGCTGCTTGTGTTTATCCACAGCTAATCTGTAAAGAAATAATAAAACCCTAGAAAGTAGCATTCTGAGAGAGAATTGCACTCATTTTCTTTTGCATGCTCACAATGAAATGCTTCTAAGTGCTCATAACAGCAGACAGCTTCTGTTAGCTGCCTTTTGCCTGCTGAGTTAAACAGAAAGAAAAATGTTAATGGTCAGAGCTTGTCAGCAGTACATTGCCATTCACGTTTAGTCACACTTCACTATTGTTTTGTGTAGTTGTTAGGTTACAGATATTTTTAGGGTCAAAAGGGGAGGGGATTCATCCCTCTGGAAACTTTATTAAAGTTTCAGCTCATGTAAGTCCTGCAATACCCACAAAAATCAGTTCACTGACTTCTCAAAAGTTGAATCAACAGGAAATGTGAGAAATCCTTATAACTTCTGAATAATCTGCATGTAATGCTTTCTACTCCTTTGATGAATCTATGCTTCTATAGCATAAGAACATGTTTTTACTTTGTCAACTTTTTCATCAAGAGATCTCAAATTGCTGTAGCTCAGATGCTGACTAATGTGAAGGAAAAGATTACAAACAGACACAAATGAGCAGACAAAACTCAGTCACAGGCTTAAATATATCTGAGTTTAATTCCATTCCTTCTCTGAAAATGGATGCTTCACTTGGTTTTCCTGTGAATGTAAAATGAAGTGAATACAGGTTTCCTCTGTGCATCTTGTGTATTTGTACTGCAAAAACTTGGAAGCAGAAACAATGACTTGGTATGTATTCAGAAGATAAGTTGGTAGAACTGGATGCATTTTCTGATTTTTTATTTGTTATGAAGGATATAGTGATGATTCAGAATTAAGTGTATGCCATTCTGTAAGCCTGACTCACAATCTTACACTCTTTATGTGAGGGCAAAATTTGCTTTCTTCTATAAATCCAGTTTTTACTGGCATCTCTACTAAAGGACTCTCCTTCTTACTCTGTTGAGTTTCAAATGTGACATGGGTGGGCTGAAGGCAGTTGAGAATTTTACCGAATTTGAAGTTATTTGAACAAGTTGTTTCAAAGTTGCAATACTTGGTGAGGGAGAGAAAAGGGTACTTTTTGACATTTCTTCAGTGCTTTTTTTCCCCACTCCCCACTTTGCCCTGGCCTACCAATCAGTCAGACTGAGCTGAGATGTCAGAGCTCTATGTAAAATCTGGTAAACTCTACTATGTGTCCTCTAACAGGCTGTTGAACCAAATAAAGTCCTCAGGCTGTTGGAAAGCATGTTTGGAAAGTGATTTAGCTATGAATTTTGGAATAGGATTCCAGTCTCCAGCATATTCCTGGGGGAAGCAACCTATCCTGATGTTTCGTTGCAGCTCAGCTGGTTCAGCCATAGAGGTTACAGGGAGCACAGGCAGGGGTAGAGCAGAGAGTATGCTGTGGCAGGGATGGTGAGGGTGACTCCTCCAAAGGACACTAACGTTCACTGAGCAAAAGGGATCTTTACTTGAATTTACTTTCCATTCCTTACTGGGAGAATACATATAGTGTTGTCAAGTCCCCAAATCAGAAATCAAACTGCACAAAATCATGAAATTGGCTTTTCACAACAACCAAAAGATCTACCATGCTTTTGAGCACAAGTTTGGCATTTATTTTCTTTGCATCTTGGTCTTCTGAAAATAGTGGGTTTTCCGCCTGCAGGAGTCACAAAAGCTGCTCAGATTTGTAAGTCCTGTCCTAGATATACTTTTGCTGTTCTTGTTTTATGGCCCACTATGAAATGCAGCAATTGATGGCATTCACCTGAATTTGCAGTCTGCTTTTGAGGGCACCTTATGTTATTATCACTGCCACTTTGAAACAAAAAAGGTTTTTAGAAGTTAAATTGCTCCTGATGGTAGGCAGGTGTAGAACAGAGGAAGCCATTACCCAGGTTTCTGTTGCTGTAATTGGGAGGGGTGAGGTGTGCATGGTGTAAGAGCTTAGCACCAGGGAGGATTGTGTGTCTTTTATAAGGTAAGAAAGAGAGATGAGGATGGAATTTTAGATCCAAACATTTCTATGGCTAAAGGTGGTATGAATGAAAATCCTTAAAAGATACTGTTGGCATAAGCCTTTGTTCTACAGTGACTTGTATTAAGGGAATGGTAAAATGTAGCTTTTCCTATCTCAGAGTAATCAGTGCCTTAAATCACCTTTTTCCTGTATATCTGAATCAAAAGCATTTCAATATATGGGAAATAACTTTAGTATCAGCAACAGTTGTTTGCTATTGAATACTTCTTTCAACTTCATAAAAACATTAAATTGTAGGGGGTGAGATATCCTAATTAATTGTCTGGTTTTGAGATTTACCCATCAAATGTGGAATCAATGATCTGGTACTTCATTGAGATGCATTAATCTTAACTATAAGCTTAACAAAAGCCCATTTAATAAAGAGTGTGTGAGAACAGAAGCAGGGTGCCTCCATCTCCAGACAACTGTGTACAAAGGCTCTGCACAGCACTGGGTATAGTGAGCTGCTTGGCACTGCTGCAGGTTTACCCTGGCCATCACACTCCCTGGCCTCTATTCTGCACCTCCTGTCCATAAGCCATTTCATAAGCCTCATGAAAAGGGCTTAAGTTTTCCTGTCAGCCTAGGGGTGAGTGAGCCATTGTGGGAATGATCAGATTCCTCTCCACTCTTTCTGGGGGAGATGTGGGCTCAGTGATTTAGTGCAGGGTGACCTAGACAAAAACAGTGCATTTGATTTTTAGAAAGAAACATAGAAAGGACATTTTTCTTGAGAAAACCTTTGACTGGAAACCTTCTGTCTGAATCTCTGCTTGCTGCCCCAATATAGTCACAGGAATGGCAAGTAGGATAAGGGAAGCTTAGTGCTTCTGCTCTTCTGTATTACTACCCCATGAAACATTCACCAAAATACCTGGGGCTGATTGGCAAATAAGAATTCCAGTTTTTAAAATAGATATTTCCAATTCTTTTTTTTTTTTTCCTATGCAAATTAAACATTCCAAAAGAGTCTATCAAAAAAACTTTTACCAAGGGCTTGGGACACCCAAGTTCACATCACTGGTATGGTTTTCCTAGAGCAGAAACCTCAGTGTCATTCTCCTTTATGCATTGACTGCCCCATTACAGACTGCTGCCTGTGCTAAAGGCTGCTTTTGCAGTTTGATCAGAAATTCCATCCTGGACCTGAACTTCCTGCTTGGTGTTTCACCTCAACCACTGCAATGTGTGAGGGTGAATCAGTAACACCCAACACAACATTTTTAGCTGGAAAAGAAAGTAAATGTATTGATGAGCTCAAAGTGTGACTAGTTCTTGTGTTGATTTAATTCAACACCATTGTGTCTCTTTTCCCACTGCTTTACAGTTTGAAAAGAATGATTGGAAGTCTTAAGCATCTGCCTTAGATCAAAAGGCTTTAAGAAGCTCAAAATGTTAATCTTATTGAAGTTAAAACATCTACAAGAGGGAGAGATTTCTGTTTAATCTGTTGATAAAAAATATTTTAACGGTTTCTCGAACAGAATATAATTCCCTAATACAATAATTTGCCAAAAGTATGCTGGATTCTCTGTCACAGACAAGTATTTGAAAATACACTCATCACAACTTTAAAGTAACACTACAGATTAGCCATGTACTGTAAGGTTGTTGCAGGAATAACTGTGTTGTCTTGTATAAATTGTCATGGTGGTCCCATATGATTTTAAAATTTTCCTATCTTTGAACCAAAATATGCTTCACATAATGCAAGATTATATATCCTTACTCTTTCTCCATATTTACCATGTATCCTGGAACTTCCCTTAGAGCTGCTGCTCATGAGATTAATCATTTGAGATTATTCCTGCTGACATTTTTTTCCTGACAGTTATAGATACACTGGAGTGTCATGTGAGAGTGCATTAAGTGCCTTGCTACAGCTCTGGGTGCAGGTGATCCCAGACCTGCTGCTGTTTTGTCATTGGCCTTGAATCACTCAAGGAACAGAAAGCTTAAACATAGAATTTCTTCCACTATTAATATAACAGGACACTTGATAAATATGGAGCCCCAGGCAGAATTTGCATTTAATAGCTCCAAAATTCAGGTGTGCTATGAACAGGGTTTGGTATTAATTTCCTTAGGGGTCTTGCCTCTCTTTCTTTGTTGTATTTTTATGTGCTCACTGGAATCTCTGATGTTTGAATGAGGTGGGTTTACTGAGCACCTGGAAACTGGTTTATGATTTCTGATGCCTTGTATCCTAGTTAATTGACAGTCCACAACCTTCAGCCCTCCTGGTCCCTGGTAGTTCTGCCAAGCCACATTAGCTCAGCCTCACATCTCCTGGCCTGTACCTCCCCTGGGGCACAGAGCGACCTGTTCAGCTCCCAGCACTGACAGATGAAGGTAAACATTTTGGGATAAACAAATCTAATACTCTTTATTTGCACACCTAGGAAAAAATCAAAGTCAGCCATTCATCTCTCCTGTTTGATAAACACAGAAGCTGACCAGGCTGCACTGCCTGTGGTTCCCCTGGGGATTGTTTTCATAAGACTTCATGTGAGGATTTTTGTTGCTGTTTTTGAAAACATTTTGAGGTTGGATTGCAAATGCGATGTCCTCATTTACAGCCTTTCCTGAACCATAAATCAAGGCATATGTAATTAAATGAAACAGATAGTCAAAACCTTGACTAAGCTGTTTATTGAGCCTGGAAGGGAAAGAGATGCTGTGGTTTTACAAAAATCAAATATAAAGATCCACTTATAAAATGTAGTCAGGATTCAGGTACGGTGGCAGTGAGGCATGATAGCAGGTAGCATTGTATACTGTCTACTGAAGAAATCCATTTGCTAAGGCAAAAAAACTGGATTGAAGGACACTTTGCAGTAAGAAATGAGAGCTAATCAACTCGACTTGCTTAAGCCTGTGAGGTTTGTTTTGGAAGGGGGGTTGGTTTCAATGACAAAAAGCCAAAATATTTCTTGCCACCCCTCACCTCCAGCATTTTTTCTAATATTAATTATAAAAAGTGGAATTTTTTTAGAATCAAATTATGTGTCTCATTTTCTAAGCTTCTTTAAACTTGACTTTTATGACATAAAATTACCTTTCAAAAAGAGTGTTGTTTCTAGTTGAAAAAAGTTTGCATGGGAGGAGAATAATAATACCAATCTTCTTGCATAAAATTTTTTTAATCATCTATTTTTTAAATGGATGTTTGTGAAAGGTTTCACCATACATGTATATGCATAGATATATGTATACATGTTTGTCATATTTATTATACAACCATTAATGCAAGTAAATAGGGCTTCCTGAGCTCATTCTTCCTTGAAGTACTTTTTGACTTTAACCAATCCAGCTTCATCTAGTCCACATTGTGTTCTTTGCATGTCCTTACAGTCCTATTTTGCAAATATACCATGAGCAAATTTCTTAAAATCATGGCAATGCTTCCCAGGGTGGGCATCCCTTCCTTTCCTTGTTCTGCCTCTATTCTTGGACCATGCACACCTCATTACTGTTTGTTGGAATCTGCATGTAAGCATTAGCTTTAAGTCACTACCCTTTCCTTCACCACTGCTTTCGACTTGCTTCTTCTTACCTGGCAAATGAAAAATGACTATTCAGAGCAGCTGATCTGTTCTGGATTTCCCCTGCTGTGGGCATTTCCCCATGTCTTGGCCATCTGTGCTTGTCAGCTGCAAACATTTGAAAAGTCAAGGTAACCCTGGTGCCTGGTGCTGTGCTCTCTTCTGCATCTAAGGAAATCCATACCTTTGTAGCTCCTGGTGCCACTGAGCCCCTCTTTTCTAAAGCTGATCTAGCTTTGTAGCTATGGGTCTTCAAATCTCTTTAAGGTTGTGGAGAAGTTTTGAGCAGCTGCAACTTGTACTACGGTGACCAATCCAAAATCCTATATTGATTTGGGGTTGTTTAATAGGTTAGTTGGTTCAGCTGCAAGAATTGCCAAATGCAGGATAGAATCTGAAGTGGTACCACCTCTCAGGATAATGGAGCTGATCTCTCCAGACTAGCTTTTCCAGAAACCACTGCAGGGATGTAATTGGTGCTGGGGGTAGAAAGATGGGAAATGCACACACAATGATTCCTCTTTCAAAGAGATGGCAGGAACAAAAGCCAGCTCTTACTCAGTGTCTCTGGGAGTGCCAGCAATCAGCTGTTGCTACTATCAGTGAACTCAAGGTGTGTTTGGAGAGGTTATGTTTTATCATCAGTTCCTTCCACAACAGTGATGTGTAGCTGGAGGATGATGAATGGAAGTTGTCATGATAAAGACTGTATGGTGGGAGGGTATGGGACGGCTGGGCACTTAGCTTGGAAGTGGCAAGTGAGTTGGAATGACAAACTGTTCATGAAATTTTCCACTGGTGTTCATGCTATTTCAATCTCTTTTAAACCCTCTTCTTTATAATCAATAGGATTTTATAAACTTTATCTGATTACTAATGAACATTACCAGTTCTCTCTCTTCAGAATTCCAGCCTGAAAAGAATCATAAAGTTAAAATTTCACACACAAAATTTATCTAGTTGGTAGCAAGCAGAATTATGTACAAGTTACAACTTGGGGCAGAGGTGTTTTCTAAGTACTGACTAAAATGAGATACTGTCAGATTTTTATTTTTTTTTTAAACTGAGTGCAGCAAAAAGTTCCTTCTAAGATGGAAATTTTGCAGTGATTCTATTCTACTTATCTATTCTATTCTATCCTAACTTATCTGTTAGTCTGTGATTAACTGGGATCTAGTAGGCTACCCGCTGCCTGACAAATACACTATTTATCTGTGGATACAAGCAGAATTCTAGGCCAGATAATAACTGATGTTTAAAATACAGATATAATTTGGTTTGATTAAAGGTTTTTTTAATTAAGTTTAATTTCTTGGAGATTCAGGCTCAAGTTTGAGATACTTTGATTAGCAGAACCTGTGGGCCTTTATGGGAATTATACAAGGAGATTATTTCTTAGAAATTAAGGAAGTTAAAGTTCATTCCTTCAGTGATGCAATTTTATACAAGAAGAAAATTTCATATACACTTTTCTTTTCACATACAAGTGACAAATGCTAGTATAAAATCTGAGGGCTACACAGAGGCTTGAGGCTTTTTCTTCCAATTCCAGAAAAGTACATTGAAATATATTTTGTGTTCACCTTTCTAAAGAGAAAAGTATGCTTGTGAATCAGGAGCACTACTTGCTCAAAGGCTCTAGGCTTTGCTAGGACAAAATATCATCTCAAGCTGTGCAGGGAGAGTTGAAACACCAGGAAGGCTCCAAGCCCTGTACTCCTTCAGGTACCAGACATCAGATGCACCTCACAGATCGCTGTGTACATGTCTGGCTGGGAGTGAGTTTCTCTTCACAATGTGTGTGTAGCACCCCAGAGTGCCAGAGGTTTTAATGCTCTTGCTGTGATGACAGGTGGGCAAAAGGGCAGCATTCACTGAGGCAATGCCTCAGGGCAGCTGAAAATCCAGCCAAGACTAAAATACTTAGGACTAAGAATATGTTGATGTGTTTTGCTGAACAGAGATTGATTTCAATAATATGTATAAATGTTCCGTGAAACTTGAGCCTCTGTTCCAGGCTGAAAATGATCAAAATAGCAATAATTTTTGAAAATGGAAGATGGCTTCAAAGAGTTGTGAATGGAATTGGCTAGTGATTTTTTTTACCTATGAACATAATCTTAACCATGGAGGTAACTCCTAAGAAACTGTGTGCAGCCTGCCCGGCTTTTCTGTTTAAGCTCACAGGAGAGGAGGTGTCAGGCTGCCCACAGCCAAAATGCGTGTTGTTTATGTGTAGTGTCCCTGAAGCAGGGTCCTGGACTCCACTGGACTCCTTCCAGATCTACACTGACCTAGGGATCAGGCTGTACAGGCCAGTAATTAGTCATTTCAGCTTGGGTCTGTCCTTTTTGTTTCATAATTCTGCCCTAAGAACTAAGCCAAAATGCTATTAAAAAAATGTGTAATCAATCAAATTTGTTTCTTATTGATTTTGTGGGTTTTTCTGTAATTTACCATTCTGTAGGTGGCAAGCAGCAGGAAGCACATGGAATTCTGGCACCATGCTCATGTCCAGGAAGGGAAATGCCATTGATGGAGGGAGGAGGTCAGGAAGGGTGGGGAGACAAGCAAATCACATTTTGAACATCCACTGCTCAGAAGCCGTGCAGTAAAGTGGTCCAAATAATATTTGTTTGTTTAAAATATCTTAATTTTGCTGCAAGTATGGAATCCTTAAGGTAATTTTGAAAAGTAACATTTTCAGAAGTTAAAAATAAGATTTTTCTTTTCAGTTAAATCTAAACTATTTGAAATGTCTTTTTTTCCCCCCTTTTATATCTCTTTCAGATTAAATGTATTGCTGAATTTAATTTGAATTGCCAGTTTTGTTCTTATGGAAGAACATGTTCTTAGGTTCTTATGTTAGTCTCTTCAGATGTCAATTCTTAGTAGTTATTAGGATACTGATATAAAATTTTCATGCGATTCCAGTTCATCACAGATCAGAGCATAACATCTTTGGACCCTCCTGACCTCTAAAAGAAAGCCATTAGATAAACTCTAGATTCATGGCTTTCCTCTATTTTCCCCTGCAGAGCCTAAAGATTTTCACTGATAGCTATTAACCTTGGCCAGCAGTAAGTAGCTTACTCAATGACCCCTTGAAGGTCAATGGCAGGACCTTTAAGTGGGTCCATGTTGTACCAATATATAGCAGGAAGACCCTGTGCAGTGTGTTTTCATCTCTTTTTCCCTTACTCTGAAAGAGGTAACTTGCTGAGCAGTGTTGATTCAGCTGGAGCTCCTGGGTGGGCCATGTGCAGTTGGTCACAGGTAGATGTATTGCAGCAGTGCAGACAAAATCCTGGATTATTGTGGTATGACTGGTTCCAGGAAAAAAGGTATATCCTACCAGCCAGCACATGATATATAGAAAGTATTCTTGGCCATTGGTGCTACTTTGATGCCCAGAAATGGGAGAGGACATGACAAGGATGCAATGTGGCAATACTTCAACAGAGAGGAGTGTCTCTCCAGCTACTTTCCAAGGCTTTTTCTGTTTTGTTTCTATCCTGGATGAGCCCTCTGCATTTTATCCTAGAATGGACTTTTATCAATTGATGACATGACAATTTAATAGCATCAAATGTGCTACATATCAGCGCAGTATCCGGATAGAACTATTACTGTTCCTAATACACTGCTCCCAACAAAATCCAGACCTCTGACTTCATGAATACAATGTATCCAAATGGTGGATTAAAATTACCACCTATCAAGGCACATTATACACTTTTCTTTTCTTGTACTTTATCTACTCTAGCTTACCAAAGAATCCCCCATCACTACTGGACTTTCATTACAGTACTACGTATACACCTGCAGAACCTGGTTCCATCGTGTGGCAGTCTCACTGTGAAGGTGTTCCATCCTTAGGAGGTGATGAGCACCTCTAGGTTGATACTTGAAAACTACTTTCTAGCATATCAGGCCTTTGGATGTTATGGGATTCACTTGTAGGGTAGAGCACCCTAGACAAAAACCCCATTGTTTCTTACTCCATTATCTTACTGTATGTATTTGTACTGCTGAAAGAGTAGGGAGTTAATATTCAATGGAAATCAGTGTTTAATTACAGCCTTTGGATACTACTAGCTCAAATAATCTAGAGCAATAGAATAATGCAGCTGTCAAAGGAAATAATTGATGTACTTCATTCTGAAAATGCTCCTTAGTACCTACCAAGACAGGAATCCCAACCTGCTGTCTCTGCCTTAACCGGTAAAACAGCTCCCTCTACTGCAGCCTCGTCTGAAGTCCTGTCTGTAACAACCTTTTGCCAACAGTACATTTATGGTTTTTTGCCAACGTACATTTATGACCTATTTTCAAAGAGCAAAATAGATGTTTTCAAGGCCTGCTGAGATGTTGAACCATACAGCTGAACACATTTTGTTTTCCACTTGCACCTTATACTAGTTTTTTTGACAGGGATCATTCTCTTATACAAGAAAATCTCTGTATCTCAATGCTTTGATGACAATAGTTGCCAAAAAGCAGCCAAATGTTTTCATCTACACACTGGAGATATATCTAAACTTTGTTTTTAAATGTGGGTAAAAGTATGTGAGATAAGGAATTTGAAATATGAAAACTGTTCAAAACAGAAAGGAAAGAATCATGAATGAAATCTGGCCTTGCATTCCAGACAACAGAAATTCAATTTCTGACCATTGGCTGATTGCTTCATGTCTTATGCATTCAATATTCCCTTGGAAAACAGGGGTAGTTTGAAAATAATCTCTAATGATTGTAGAAGGTTCAGAAGCATTAGAGAATGTGATTTTGAAAAACAGCAGGCCCACAACAACCTGATCTTGTGCCTCAGTGATAAAATATTGATGACAGTTACTGATTTGTCCATTGAAAAACTCAAACCCTATTGTTGCTTTAATAGAACTGGATTTTCAAGAGTATTCCCTGAAAAAATATGTACACAAGAATTTACACTTTACCTAATGAACATGCAAATTCTCTGCAATATAAAAATAGACAGTAGTTTTCAAACTGTCTTTAACCTAGAATATGAATTTCCTTGGTCATATTGGTTTTCCTCTTCCTGATCTCAAATGAAATACTTCGTTGGAATTATACAGGGAATGGGATCTGGAACACAGAGATACATATAACCCTGTGGTGGCAGATAAATGCCTTGAATGTTTTGAGACAGTTCCACAAAAAGAAATAATCTGTAGTATTTGCAAAATGAACTCAGGAAGATGATTTTAAAGATTTTCCAAAATACTGTTATGGAGTAGACCTTGCCTTAAGCTCCCTGGCTGGGTCTCAAGCAAAGAGAGAAGGCAGATCATTCTGTTCCTGCTGCCCTTCCACAGCTGTGACCAGTTCTAGTGCCAGACTTGTGATAGGCTGACTTGAGCAGACTGGCAGCTGACCCAGGGGAACCTTTGTCTGCGGATGTGCTGGAAGGTGTTGAGAGAGCAGAGCCTTTGAAAAGAAGGGATGGAAAGCATTAGATGAAATTCTGATACTTCAATTGTTTGTGGGATGGGAGAGGTTCATGACAGAGACTGATAAAAGAGAAATAAACAAAAACCATGTGGCTACTTTGCTATGGCCCTTTCAATCAGCAGAGGTTCCGTGGGGATGCAGAACTAGGGATGATGCAAGATCCTTGTCAGTTCTGGAAGGAGCTGGAAACAGATGTGTGTCAATGAGTTGGGGCACCTTGTGTTTCCTCACTTTTTAGTCTGTCTAAGTGAAAAGTCTTGCATTTTGGCGCTCATTTACAAATAGTTCCAAATCAGTTTTGCAGGAAATGGCCCCTCAAATGCAGAGTGTAGAGATAGAAGGAGTGTAAGGAGGAAACCTACACATGCTCTTCTTCTATCCTGCCTACTGGTTATTAGATACACAGATTTTCATACACAGATTCTGAGGAAGTAATTAATGCAGCAGCATCACTCCCCATCACTCAAGCAGGATCATTGGGCACAAGCAGAAAAGACCTAGAATGAGGAGAAAAATACAGAGATTTCACCAAAGATTCTTAGAGCTAGACATGTACAGTGTTATGTGCCTGTGCATGGTGGAAAACAGAAAAGGTGGCTGCCATCCCAGGAACTGGAAAGACCAAATGTGGCTGTCAGTGCTGAGCAGGAATGAGAAGACAATAAAAAGGTTTCTGCTAAATAAGTTTGGGATATAAAACAGACAATGAGAGGAGAAAGCCTTTAAGTGGGAGGGAGGAAGGAAACAGAGACAAGAAATAAAAGATTCTGCATGGGAAGAGAGTGAATGGGGAGTCTGAGAGGTTGGGAGAGATTAAAAAGGGGATTCCATGCAGAAAGAGCTGTGTGAAAATGCAAAGCAATCCACTGATTTTTTTCTCCAGAGCAACTGGAGTTTCTATACCAGTTTCAACTAGCTGACTAAATGCAAATTATGTGCAGCTAGCACACAAGATCCCTTCTAGGACCTGACTTATCAATCAAGGAGACTCAGGCCTGTTAGCTTAAACTGATAACTCCACAATATTTCTGTACAGACACAAGTCCAGTGTGGGGCAGCTGTGAATAAAAGTGAGTTAAGTGTACAGTGAAGATTTAATAAGTGCATTTACAGACCATTTATTGCAATGTAACAATGTTCTCAAATTGGGGCTATGGGCTCCTAATGTATTACAGATAATATTTAAGTGAGAAAAAATTATGTTAGATTGATATTGTAGAGGGAGGAGGAATGAAGTGATATTTTTGTGGTCCTTACAGTAAATAAATGAGTAATAAGCCTTGCACTTGTACTACTGCTTTAACATGAAGAGTGGCCAATGAAGCCTTATTTTCTGCTTCAATGCAAAGAACAGATTTGCTGTTGGACTTGTAGAAGGTCATACAGTGATGTCAGTGATTCATAGTAGCAGGACAGTGGTCTCCTGAGAGTATCCATGAAATCTGAATTTGCTAACTGGAAATGATGATATTGTGGTGGAAGGCTCTCATCTCTTGCCAAAGACTCTTAGGGGAAGCTTGTTCCAAACCATGTTTACCACAGTTGTCTCTTTTCCCTTTGCTCGCCATGATCCTTTCCTGGCACATAAAGATGAGAAGGATCATCAAATTTGCCACTTTTCTTGTCCAAACAACAAAAATTTTGGAAATTCTGACTTTACCCAGAAGAGGCTTTGGAAGAAACAAATTAGTTCTGTTCACCTCAGTAGTGATTAAATGTCAGTAAAACTTTTATTTATGTGAAATAAAACTTGCTGACAGTTAGACTCATATTTAAATCTCTCCAGCCTCTGCTGGAGTACATAAGAATTGGACTGGAGCTTCTTGTTCCTGTAGAGGCTGGGAGGTTGTGGAGACATTGTTTGTGATAGACCCAAGGAGACAGAGCACAATTAGGGACTTGGAGGGCAGTGTAGCACAGGCTTCTCTTCTATGCAGCTTTTACAAGATGTTTTATCATTTTATGAGATTTACTTAAGCAGAATCAAATTCAGGGTGCAAAACCTTCCAATGTTTTGAAATGGGAACTGCTCACAATGTCCCATTTAGTTTGTTTTGATCATTGTTGAAACCTAGCAAGAGGTTACTGCCTCTGAAGTTCAAAGTGATTCAGAACAGATAAATATACTCAATACTCGATAAATATTCCAAATGTTAAAAACAACCTCCTTTTGTTTCTCTGGTGCTTAATAATGCTTGCCATGGAAACGCCTGCAAGCCTTGCTCTGACATCTTTATGACAGTCCAGTTCTTATAAAAAATCCCTTACTACTTCTTATCTCCTTTAGCAGTTATATGGACTTTGAGAAATTTATTTCTGTTGTGGTTTGGGTTTTGGGGCAGTGCTATTTTTTGTGTTTGATTAGTTGGCTTTCCTGGTTTCTTTTTCCCATGAAAAATGAAAAAATAAAAAAGCTGGGTATTTTGTTTTCTGGAATGAAAAAGTGAAATCTAGAAAGTTGCTAGTCAAAATTAAAAAAAAATAGGTTGAATTTCTTGAATTTTTTTTTCAGTAGTTTAAGAACATTGCTTCACTTTAATCTTTTAAAATGCCTTCACTTTGTACACAAAAATTAAATTTTCAAAACAATATCTCACATTGAGAAGAAAAACAAAATTAGAAAAGCTTAGTCACACTTGCACATATTTTGAGGTTTTCCCCCTCCAAGTGCTGTTGTGTGCCTGCAAAGTTAACTTCATTAGAAAAGTGAGAACAACCTTTAGAACATGATATCTGTTTTGTCCTTGTGATTGGAAGAGGATGCCAAGGCTAATCACAATGTATTCTCCTCCTTCTTTGTACATTAGTGTCTCCTTTTCAACTGTGGTCCTGGAAAATCAGACTGAAGCCTGCCTAAGGAATCCAGCAGAAGGCTGTGTGCTGTAGAGGGTGTGTTAGTCTGCAGCTCAGCTCATGTCCTGAAGGATGAAATTTGTTAGCTGTGCCCCCTGCAGTAGGGAATGCTGGCTGTCCTCTGACTGTGCATTGCATACAATAATCCCTCTTCAGATTTATGGCACAAGAGAGTTTATCAGTTAACTTTCAACTGGACCAAGGCACCACTGGCATACTGGGCAGGCAGTGTCCATCTTTTTCCCTGCTCTGATACTCCACCACACAGGTTGGAGAGTCCCTAAGTAGTGAATCCTACAGTTGTGTCAGATTGTTCAACAGTACCATAACAACATTCACTTCAACAACACAAAAGCTGTATTGTGCTGTTTGAAAAGCTTGTTCAAATTCTAATTCATACTTTCCATGTTATTTTACCAATTTCTGTTTCTTGCTGTTGTTGTTGTTGTTGGGTTTTGGTGGGTTTGTTTTGTTTTGTTTTGTTTTGTTTTGTTTTCTTTTTTTAATTCATTCTTTTAAAAATTCATTTAAAAATAACTGTGAAATTCTCAAGCATCACCTAGACAGGTTGTGGAGTCTCCTTGCCTGGAGATATTCAAAAGCCATCTAGATACAATTGTGAGTAAAGTGCTCTGGGAGACCCTGCTTGAGCAGGGAGGTTGGACTACATGAGCTCCAGTGATCCTTCCCAACCTTACCCATTTTGTGAATCTGTGAAATGCAGCTACATGCAATTGCTTTTTAATTTTAGTCTTTTAAAAGTAGAAAAGGCTTCAAAAGCTCTTTTAGTACAATATACATATATGGGTGTAGATTATTTAGGAGACTAACGAAAACATTTAAACTGAGCTGTAAGAGTGTCCATGGTACAGGAACAGATCTGGTCAGGACTTTATGACTGGCAGACTAATGTCTAGTCTGTACCACCTTTCTTTGTGGCTGCATTGGAGAATAAAAAATTAAGAGAAAGATCAGGTTTGGATTTCTCAAGGGATACTCTTTAGCAGCATGGAAAAGAACTGTATTTGCTCTTACTGCAATGGAAGTTAAACATAAATGGGCTGTGTTGCCCTCAGAAAAGACAGAGATCGTGTATCACTTCAGCACTGGCTCTGATCTGTTGACTCGGGCAGCTTGCTCATGGTCTGCTTTTATCCAATGATCTGATTTCTGAAAAGAACACAAAGGAAGAGGAGGAGTATTATTTTTAAATGGATCAGCCCTCCTTGTGTTTTTAAACTATTTTAGGTGTTGATCACAATGTAGTGTTAAAGGATATATACACGGAAGTATTGGGCAAGTTAGTACATACTATAGTGATAATAGCTCTTTTAAAAATTTATCTAGAGATCCACAGAAGGTGGGTCCTGTCACTGACCCCACAATATGTAAAAGGAGTTGTGTATGCTTCTGAAGCAAATAAAAAAGATGTCAGAACAAAAGGATCCTGAAAGCAAAGTCAGTTCCCATTGGAAGTTTGAGTTTGTTCTTATAAGATCAAAAGTAAAGCAAAGAGCTGTGGAGGTGTAAACTGGATTATGTACAGGATGTGTGCTGTAATGGGGCAGCATTGGCAAACTGTTCTCTCATCCTTTGCCCTCTTATGACCTGTCATGAGACATGAACTGTATCACATGTAACTGTATTACTTGGGAAAAGAAAGTCTCTTCACACTTCTGTTTCACCAACACAAGATTCTGGATTAGGTGCTGTGTGTGGGACAGTAAAAGCAGGCTTCAGCAGTAGCATGTGTGTGTCTTATGACAAAGAACAAACTTGACTGTGATGTTGTTCATCATGATCAGTAAACAAGAAATTTGTTGTTAAGAAACTGCTTACCAGAATCCAAGCAGAACTGTAAATTTCAGGGCAATCTTTGGCTGCATCAGCTTGACTTTTTCTAGGCTTTATGGGGTTAGGCTGCAAGCATGGAAACTCATGCACTGAGTATGCAATGGGAGAACTTTCTTATTGTTCCTGGAACACAGCAGAAAAGCATGCTGAGAACTGGAAGAACAACTTAGCAATAAAAAGGTGAATATGACAAGCAGCTCCCAGGGTATGAGCTTTCAGGCAAAGCAAATGAATTCCTCACCCCATCTGGTCCGTAAGTAGTGGGGGAACCTCTAAATAGCCAGAGTTTGGGTAAGAATTCAACAGCTGGAATCTCCCAGCCATTAGAATCATATGCCTGTGTTTTATCTCCAAAATGTCTATCCTCACAAAACCTGAGAAGCCGAGCTCTCCTTAGATAGAATATTGTATTAGATTAATTCCTGAAACTAGAAGTACAGCAACTAAACAAAAAAAAAAATTATCACCATCTGCTGTAGTCTTCAGGTTGTTTTGAACATTTCCTGTAGCATGCTGAACAAGGTCATGATGATCTTTGCTCCTGAGGTTCAGTTAGAATCCATTGCAGCATGAAAGGCTGACTTGGCACAGGTATGACATTTAGACTTGAACCTGGAGTTACATCTCAGAATGCACCACTGGCAGAAATTGTTGGCTGCAAAAGGCAGAAGGGCTAAGCAAAAAGATTCTGGTATAAGTAAATGAAAAATCAGTATTACTGACTGGAATTACATTTATGAGTTAGCAGGCTGGAAAAGCCTGACATTTCTCTGGGTGTGTCTAAGTGGCCTGTTTGCTGCAGATAACCTAAGCTGCCACTGATTTGGCCATAAAATGCCAAACTAGTGTTTTCCTTGTATAAGCTGTTCCTGAGCTCTTCCCCCAAAGTATTGGACATGCTTTCCATCAGTATATGTTGACATGACTTGTTTTTCCACCTGCTTGGAGGAGGGGGGGCAGGATGGAGTCAGTATTTTAGTTTCTAAAAATAAACATCCTAGTTCCACTGCCAAAAAGTTGGAAACTTTCACTTGACAATAGTATTTAGTTTTTCCATTTGCTTTGGCTTCCTCCTCTAGATGCCAGTGTTGTGGAAGGATATTATCTATATGAACAGTACAGGTTTGTGTGAATGAAAGCTTTTCATGCCACTCCACCCAGCCGGGACAGTGTGGCACCCCGAGGAGAACAAGGTGCAGGAGTTTAAGGAACAGAGTGGGATAGGAGGGGATGCTCTTCTTAAGGCATTGAGAATTCAAGGTGGAAAATTCAAAGAGAAGCATTTTCCCAGTGCAGCCCCTGTAGATCATCCCAGATGCCTGCTCATTGCTTGGGCTTGCTTTTTTCAAAAGCTGCTGCTCTGGCAAGTGCATGGATTGGGATGATTGATGGCAAAATGACAATTGTAGTTGTGAGCACTATCATCTGCCACGAACTGAATAGTAATTAATAAGGTCTGCCCTGAACAATTCCACTGGCTTGTTGTATGCTGACATCTGCAACAAAT
Source organism: Trochalopteron elliotii (assembly GCA_024734555.1). Classification (NCBI taxonomy): domain Eukaryota; kingdom Metazoa; phylum Chordata; class Aves; order Passeriformes; family Leiothrichidae; genus Trochalopteron; species Trochalopteron elliotii. The sequence goes on along the minus strand of JANPWX010000328.1, from coordinate 3,903,515 downwards.
TCTAAAGGGAAGAGACACTTGGTCTGGGGTCCCACCCATCCATTCCCCCTCTTCTCCTTCATCTTCTCACCCTACTTAGAAGCATTTTTTTTCTTTTCTTTTTCTTTTCTTTTTTTGTTTTTTCCTTCCCCAGCAAGGTTACAGTGTATAAAAAAGACTGCAAAATATTTTTCTCTTTGGTCTATGTTTGCAACAATATTATTGGCTTCTTTGGTGTGATATAGAGCTCCATTAGGAATTCCCAGGAAATGGGATTTATTTATGTTGATGCTTTGCAGCTATAATAGTTCTGTGTATTGCTGAAAATCACTGGTTGCTTTGCTTTGTAAGTGCAGCTCGCTTTGCTCAGTAATCACCTTCTTCTATTTTGTTACTTAGTTTTCAAGTCTCATTTTACCACAGTTCAAGAGATTATGTACCAGAAAGAAAGGAAAATATTTATTTACTTTAATCTGAGGGATTCCTTGTACTGCTTCTGGATCAAAACATTCAGAGAGACATATTTTTTGTTTAAGTAGTGACCCATTAAATTGCCACATTTCCAAGGTAACTTCAAGGTATGACAGTACCAGATCTATATGCAGTATAATTAATGCTCATCACACTAAATCCGGTGGAGAGCCCTGGAGCTTGGTGTGATTATCATTTTCAGAGAGCCTAAACTGATGTTCTCTACAACTAAATATGATGTTCAAATTCTGAGTTCTGCTATAGTATGTGTATCTAGATTAATATAATAACTTACTATCATCTAATGTCCCAAATAGACAATTTTATATCTCTGCAGATGTGAAACTCAGAACAGTGTGTATTTCTCTCACACCCTTCTGCGTTGCTTTTCTAAACCAAAGCTAGCAACATTTGAGCCAGCTTCAGGAAGCAATAAAGCCATGGAAAACTGGCACTTAGTTAAAATAGAGTTAAAAGTGAGTGTTAATGGAATTAAATTTGCAACTGTTCTTAATCATGCTGCAGTCATTGTTTTGCATTGATTTTATAAGATGTATCAGGTGTAATTTTATCAGATGAGTCCCATGAAAGCACAGATAATGGATTAATCCATGGCTACTTTGCAGCATCTGGAAACAGGTGTTATTGACCCACTTCTGTGGAATACAGAACTGAATGAGAAGGACGGCACGACCCCTCCTCTCCTCAGAAAATTTGGGCAGAAATCAACAGTCCTGAATTTGGCTACTTTGAGTAAAAGTGAGAAAGTACACAATATCAGTGAGAAAGTGCAGAATATGTTTTATATGCATGCACACATACACGTATATGTGTGTGCATTTTCTTTTTTAGCAGTAGTGACTCATGACAACTGGAAACTTGGCACCTTCCCTTATTCCAGGGCTGGCATTGTGCCCACTCTGTACATAGAAGGACTGAAAAGCTTTTCAATTTCTGCAATCCAATTTGTAATGCAGCAGTTGCACAAATTGCCACATGTGTGCTATTAGGAAGTCTCAGTGCAAATGGAAATAGACCTTGTCACGAAATATAGGCATTCGTCATTGGTGATGCTGAGCTTCTCCACTTGGAGGGAGAATGGTTAGTTGTCTTGAAGTTCATTTACAAACTGATCAAAGCTTTGAAATGGGGCTGACTGGCTAATCTTGTTTATCCCCTCATGCCAATTGAAATTAATTGGAGGAAGATCAAAGGATGAAGATTGTTGACTCCTATAGGTAATAAAAACACCTCCTGCTCTGATATTTGTAAATCCCCTTTTCAATAGAATAAATGAAAACTTTATATAGCTATTTTGTACACGCATGGTGTGTGGATTCAGCATTCCAAAAACCCCACCAAAACCTGAGGTTAAATATGATCAGGCACTACTCAGAGCAGCCACTGACTGTATAAAATGTAGAAAACCCTTAAAAGTTCATTATTTTTCATGATATGTAGCATAGTGCAAATTGCTGGACTGGCTTTTTGTTTCTCTTTCTGATCTGGACAGTGCTGGACACCTGGAACTTCACTTGAGTCCCCTGAAGTGGTAATGGAATATAAGCAGGGTTGCAATCCCTGGTTTGAACTTAAGAGGTTTGAGACTTCACATATCTGCCAGCTCAGTTGTTGCTTGGTTGTCTACAGCTGTGGGGGACTGGCTTTGATGGCCTGGATGCCCCCTGCTAGGCCTCTGTTCACAGTTAGATTTAGATGGTTTGGTTAGGATCTAGAGAGAAAGATACAACATTTTAGATACTTCCTCAATTTTTACACTACCCTCTCCACTTAAGGTAAACACTGGCAGGTTGCAGTGTGTCATGAGAGTGCAGTGGTACAAACCTGTACAGGCCAAGGTTGAAAATGGATTGTCACTTGAAGGGGAAACACTGGCTGGGCCTCTTTTCTTTTACCCTACAATTGTATTTAACTTTATTGACCCTTTTCTTCTGGGTAGCTTTTTCTTGTGCCAGATCCTTTATGCTGGTCAATGCATTGAGAAAACAAAACTCATCTTTTCCATGCCTGGCCTTTTACTCTTATAAGAAGAGGGCTAATGATTACTGCATTAAGAGTTAAAGAAACTTTAGGTACTTCATTTTTCCCCACTGTTCCAAACCATTGCATAGATAGTACACTGGATTGTGATATTAGCTTCTTACAGAAAATGCTGCTCTTATTTCTTTATTCCAACATTTTTTGCATCTTCTATCTAGCAGTATGCCTAGTGTTAGGCTGCTTCTGCCTGTAAGGTTAGGAGTGTAAGTGCTGGTTCTCATATAACACCAGGGATAAGTGAGTATGCACAGATATCAGATAAATTCTGTGACGTTCAGGTGTACATCTTAGAGGAAAAAATTAAATAAAGAAATCAAACATCTTTCCATAACCCAAGTCTTGATGGGAACAGGGAAAAATTGTTTGCGCCAACCCTTCTCTCTGCCTGCTTTCATACCACAATTTTCATACCAAACATAACCAAAAGCTTTGGAGTGTCTAAACTATTGGAATAAGATGTTCTTTCATGTTTTGTTTCCATCTCGGTCTGGAGGCAGAAACACCAGAATACCACAAGACAAGCCTCTTGCATGCCATTTCTGATCATGGACAGGAATCTGGTCTGCCCCCCAGAAGGGCCTAGATATGTTACAGCATTAGCAGGCATCCCCCAGAGCTCTGGGAAGCAAAGTAGTGTTGGACCATCAGCTCCCTACACTGTGTTTTCTTGGTTACTGGATACATGCAGACTTTCCCATGTAAATGTAGGCAGCAATTGAGGACTTTCCAAACACAGCACTTGTGGCAACTTCTGTAAGCAGATCATGAAAAGTATTGCCCAAAATGCCCAACAAAGGTGTGTATATCTCAGCTGTTCTCAACTGTCGTTCAGTTTATAGCTCTCCTTCTATGCTGTTGTTAAAGCCAATAAATATATTAATAAATGCAAGAGGGTCCTTCCATGAAAATAAAAACAGCATTTCTGAAAACGTGTGCAAATGAGTGCAAGTTTCATGGACAACGAAGATAGTAAGAAAGTGTTGTGATGTTGGTTATGTTTGTTAGCTTAAGAGCATTCTTTGGGCTTCTGTGTACAGCAGCAAAATCCCTCAATCTATCTTCCCTTACCCTGACAAAGTGCTCTCATTAAGGGATTAAAGATGTTATTGCAATACTATTCGTAATGTATACACTTTGCAGCCCCTCACATCTGTTTTCTGCACTATTTATCCAATCGTTGAGACCCTTATTCATATTTGCCTTGAAGATAACAGGACAGGATACCAAAGGATTCCTGGGCTGAGAGGAAATGGCAGAGGGTTGGTGTAATGGACTAATTAAAGACTTCAAGCTCAGACTGGAGAAATCCAGAATGCTGTGGTGTGGAAAGAATCACAGGATACACAGAACCTACCTCATTTTTAATGGCACAGGCGTGATCAAAACTACCTGAACATTACATTCCAACAAACATGCCTCTACCAGTTCAACCAGCCTCTGATAAGTGACTGATGTTCTCAGCCACAGATTAAGAGAGATGACAGGTTTTACTTGCATGTGAGGAATGATGAGGAATCCAGGCTGCTTATGAGAGCAGAGAGCTTTGTCTCAGTAAGATACTGACAGGCCACATGTGAGTCTGTCAGACTTTGCAGTCTTCTTTCTGACCTCTCAGTTGTTTGACTGTCTCAAAGAGCTCTGCTGGCAAGGTAAAACGCAGTATGAAATCTGTGTTCTTTTCAGTGTGTACTTTTATATAAAATGCCTTCCTGTATCACTTCTACTGCTAATAAGTGGAGCTGCAGAATACTCATATGCATGATTTGTTATAGAAGTGAGCTCGACAGCCTAGATCCCTGGGTGTTACTTAGGTTTCATTTCAAAAATTCCAAGAGAAAGAGAATTATACAAAATTTCACTGCTGAACAATAAACATACTTTATAAGACAACTCATGCAAATTATTTCACATATCTGTTCACCTAGGGATGTGTATGTGCTGTATAAGATGGATGAACTTAAAACAAATTTTCAAGTCCAAACCTCATTAATTTTAAAGTTGTAATTATGAAATAAGATTTTCTGAGTACTTTTCAGGTGTTACATTGTTGAAGTCAGTAGATAACAATGAAACTTCCACAGGAAATGCTGCAAGTAGTTCTATGTGACAGCTAGGTATCACTTGTGAAGCATGAGTAAAGTGAAACACCAGGAAAGATGCACAAGGCAAGAGGTAAAGAATATGGATATGTGTAGTAAAAGGAGTTACAAAGTTCTGGCCACTTCTGTGGCCAATGTGACAGGGAATTGGATCATAAAAATTAAAAGCTTCTGAGCTGCTAGGTTTAATGAGTTAGAGCCATACTTAGAAGGGATAGCTATAGCAAACTCGGACTCTTTGTGTCTGACAGTTGGATACTTAAAACAAGTGTGAGGACATTTCAACTGTCTAAACATTACCCAGTGTTTTGTACAGATCTTTATAGAAGAGAGTTTTAAAGAGACGTTTGAAGAATCTTAGAGTCACATGCTCTGCTTCTTTGTCTGGCTATTGTCACTAGTAAATCAGTTCTAAACAAATGACTGTTTTAAGTGTGTATTTAAAGAAATGAGAAGCCTTGCCAAGACGAGAAATTCAAAGTTTAGAAAAAAGTTGGAACTTCAATCTGCAAGAGTAGTTTACCAGCCTCCAGGCTACTGAAACTTCTCCCTGGCCATCCCTCAGCTGTGTAGACAGTCTAAATTATTTTGGCAACCAAGTGCTTTCTGCTGTAATAGACCAAAAGACTATTTTACAGAAGGGCATACCATGGGTCCCCTTGGCTCTCACACCCTGTAGCAGAGTATAATCTGAGCCTGGGTGTGCTTTCTGCATGACCAGAGCTCTTGCACACACTGCAGTGCTGCTGGCTCTGCTCCTCTGGGAGTGGCAGCCTCTGCTCACTCCGTGGTCATGGCTGCAGTGGCCTGACAGCCCTTGCCTCCATAACATAATAAGGCCGTGGAGCCTTTCTGCTTGGCAAGTTCCTGTTTCTGCTTTAGATCACTCAGAGCACAAATCCATTTTCTGTCACTGTATCAAAAGCTCAGTTTGGTTATGAATTTAGGGAGTAATATGATCCCAGAGTTCTCTGACTTAGAGATATACTAGAAGCAACTCAAACTGGCTATACCCTGAAGTGTCAGTGGAAAATCCCTCTTGTGTTTGCTCTTAAATTCTGCTTTCTTTTAACTTCCCACACTGTGTCTCTTTCTTTTGTAGAGGACTGAAACAAATGTCCCTATTTGAATACTGCTGAACTAACAGAAGTTTGATAGCACAGATGAGAGCAGATCTTTAGACACATTCCTGTTTTCTGACCTGGGCATTACGAAGTGTTTGTCTGACATGGCTTTCTCACAGGAAGTGAACCCCAGCATTGTGACCTGATGAGAATTACCTAAAGGCCAGGGAATGGAAGAAGCTCAGTTTAGCCAGAATTGGCTATTGTTACAAACTATAAGCTCTAAATTTCTGGGGGAGGACAGAAGAGACACAGAGATGGGCTACCAAACACTCTCACTGCAGTAGAAATTGCAGCTATTTAACTACTTCTAAGTCTCCTGTGTATTTCCTGTTAATTGTGCACAGGACCTCTGGAGAAGGTTTACTTACAATGTCATTATGGAAGAACAGTGATTCTAGTTTGATTTTTACCATCATAAAAGGACAGTGTGTTAGGATTTGTAGTTTTCAATGTGCCAAATGGCATGGCTAGTGGTTCAAAACACATGAATTCTGTGCCTGCATTTGTTTTCCTGGCTTCTCAGGTGATCATGAGAAAGTTTTGAATTTCCATTTTTTCCTTTTCTTCACAACTGAAGTTGGACTGCCTTTGTAACATGCTTGTAACTGTGGATGAGAAGTAGAAGACACTGCTTTTAAGTGTAGTATTATAGTCATATTAATATCAAAGATGTTGACGTGTGTCATCCTCTCTGTCTGGACCAAATATTAGGACCTGTTCAAAGATGTGCTTAGTTGGTTTTACACAACCTGGCTAAGGCTTTGTCCATCACCCTCTGATGGACCTGAGGCATCGTTGAAGGGCAGGAGGCCCTCCTTATGTGCTTTTATCACTTAGTGACGTGAGGAGAGACAGTGGTCAGCATGAAGGGCTGTGATGAGCAGCACACCCTGTCACAATCACAGGTTAATCAGGGTATAGTAATTTGTGAGAACATTAATAAATACAAATCACTCTCTAGAGGGCTGCAATACAATTTTTTACCTCTCAACAATAACAGACCTTTTTATCTTTCAGGGAGAAGCTCCTGTCAGGGCAATCAAGGATGGACACTTTTAATGAAGACAAATGATCTCCTTCAAAGGAGCGGTGAGCCTTGATTTGGCTTAATGGCTCACTAGTATGGAGCATGGATTTAATCAGTGCTCCAGCTTCTGTCAGACATGGGCCTTGAAGTCAGGTAATTGGAGGCAGGTGCTAAGTACAATTTAAATGAAATGTCTAGTTAATAAGGACAGTTTGAAACATGCAATTTATACCCCTCCCCCAAGCCCTATTCATCTCAGGGACATGAAGGCAGCCAGCTGTGCTTGGGAACCAAATGACTTAATTTCTCAGCATTGCCTTTCACGCTCAAAATGCTGTGCTGCTACTTTTGACTTGCCAGATGCCCCAGTTGGAGTGACATTCTTTCAGACAAGATGGGCAACTGAGGGATTGTTAGAGCTCATTATGCTTTATTTTGTACTGGAAGAGGCGGCACAAAACCAAAATCTGGACAGAGATGAGGGCTATAAGATTCTGGCTCTTCAATATCTCAGAGTCCAGTGAGGGTATAAGAAGGATCAGAATAGTTTCCCTAAATGTGTATTTCCCCTCTGCGTGGATCTCAATGTGGCTTTCCAGGCTGTGCTGGGCATTTTAGAAGGTCACAACTGCTTTGTTGATACTGGAGTTTGTACGACACCCACTGCCTCTCACACTGGAAACTAAGGAACTTCCTGGAGAGCACCAAGGCTCCTTTCCTGCATGCCAGCCTGATACATTTCCTCTCAGGAACACAATCACTCTTTGTGTTTATATTCATATATTTTTCCTTTTTGGTGCTGATAGGGCATGAAGGAAAGCACATCTTCTGAACTTTTGGGTGCCAGCAAGAAACTTCCTACTGCTTGTGGCCTGTGTGCAGTTTCATTTAGAACCCTGTAGGAATTGTTAGCATCACTAACCCCTGTGCTTTAAAGAGAAATATTTTACCTTTTTTTTTCTTTTTTCCCCTTGAAAAACTTGGTCATGGAGTCATCTGCTTATGAACTAAAGAATGCTTGTGGCTGAGGAAGAAAATCTGACCATATAACTTTAAGCAATTGGAACACTACTGAATAAAAAAATAAATGCTTATTTTTTTTATGGATTTCCAACTTTCGAAGAGCGGCCTCTCTTATTTTCAGGCATTTGATGTCAGCAATGCTGAACCTTGTAAAGGGTGTAAAGGGAATTATAGAAAGTTCAGTGAATATCACTAATAAATTTTTCATGCTCTAGGTTTGCAGACATGAATCAACACAAATCTGGGTTTTAAGTCCTAATTATCAGTTACTTAAAAGTAGGGTTTAGAAGGTAAAGGCATAAGAAAAATACTATAGGTACTACAGGATCTCCTTTGTCCCTTTTAGGCCTTTCTGCTATCCCTTGAAACTAACAGTTAAGAATAGTGAATTCATAACAAACCCAAGATTTTACTTCTGAGGGAGAAAGTAATTAGCCACTGGGTGTGGAAGGATTTTCCATTAGCAATTTTTTAAACCCAGACTGGAATGCAACTAAGCCTGAAGGGACTACATGACTGGGAGAAACCACAAATCCTCACTACATGGAGATTTCTATGATCAACTGCTGAGAGACTCACTTCTTTGTCAAGGGAGTACACAAAGAGAAACAAGGACCATTGATGCAACTAAGGAGTCAGATATTTCTGTGTGCTATCTTGGGGTGGCATGTGCTGTTCTGCTTTGCAGTAGGGCAAGGCAACAGGTGGGGCTGCTTCTCTACAGCAGGACTAAAGTAACTAAACCTGAGCCATGGTAGGTGGGTTCACTTATTTCTGACAGCATGATATGACAGTGACACTGGAAATTGATTTCTCTCTATTAATGCTTCATTACAGCAGGACCATTCAAGATAAGTTGACCTCTAAGGAATCTTTTTTAATGAACAATTAAGGTAATGTCTGCCTCAAATTGCTTATTGAAGTGCTTGGAAACAGGAATTGTTCCTGGGGGCCTCTACAGTCTAGATTGTCTATATTTCAGGAAACCAAAGAGGTTTTGGCTTTTCAGATACATTTTGAAATTCATTGTTGCTTTTTTTTTTTCATTCTGTTCTCTTCATCTGTTTTTTTTTTAATTGGGAAAATAATGATGAGCTGTCATTAAGCGATGAGAAACAGAACAATATTAAGAAGGCAAATGGATCAAGAAAAGAGTCAGAAGTAAAATATGGGCCTTTTAGATTGGAAGTTAGTGTTCAGCTCATCAGAGTCTTGCTACCCTTCTGCTTTATGGCTTGAATTCCTTACAATAGCATCAAAGGTGGAACATTTCCCATCAATTACAAAACAAATAAAAAGCAAAATGGTCAGATGGCCTTTCAAGTTCATAGCAACATTGTAGTCATGGGTCTGACTGCAGCTCAGGCAGCTGCAAAAAGCTGCCAACTATTAGAATTACTGTGTAGCTGTGTTGAGTAGCAGAAGCAGTGGGCAATAGTATGGGCTGCACCACAAACTGAGCAAGGCTGGCTGTTGTGTGAGCAAAGGCATTGTGTCAGTTATGATCATGTCTGCATGAAGTGAAGGAGAAAAGCAATGTTCTGTAAATGGCAGAGGTTTGTGCTTCTAACCCCAGAGTCACATGTGTGTAAGTGGAGTTTGTCATGACAATGGATGCTGATGGGAGGGAGAAAAGAAGGGTAATTTGATTCTGTACTAGATGACAATGTGTTACAATGTCTACCTTCCCTTTTAAATGTTGGTTGCTTCTGTGTACTTGTCAAAGTGAGATGTTTATGGCAGAAAAGAAAGCATTGAAAATACTATGATATTATTTTTAGTCATTGCCCCAACTGAGGAAAAATTTTCCAGAAGAAGAGTTGTTTATGATAACAATATAGATCACTTTAGTTGATGCAGGGAAAAAAAGGGGAGAAAAAGCCTAGGCTGGAATTGTATTTCCCCTCTCCTTTTCAGGAATAAGAATTGGGACCATGTAATTATGAAGTGGTGAATAGCTGGTGTGTGTTCCATCTGCAGTCATGAATTCCTCAAAAGATATACACAGCTCATAGAGACAACTCACACCTTAAAATGAGAACATTCCAGTTTAGACTGGAAGCTATTTTGATAGGCCAGGAGGAGAATATAACACTGATAGTTGCAGTGGGTGGGACACAAGACTAACTAGGGTTACCTGCTGAGTCTCAGGTATAACACATATGACTATCTCCTGAGCTGAATTACCGTAAGACTGTTGTTAGTTTGTCAGGGCACCAATAAGTGTGCCCAAACTGTGTTTGTTTTTCTGCATGTCCTTGGCTGCTGTGTACTCTGTAGGGAGCAATGTGCAATCTATTCCCAGCTACAAAGGACAAACAGGCTCTGCTGTTCTTATGGACAGTGACTGCTTCAGTACAATGTCATTTCTGAGAGCTGGTGCAAAAAAACCAACTTCCACCCCATGTGCAAGATTGCAGAAATAAGGCAGTAGGGCAGAGGTTCATTGATACTGATCAGGATTCACTTTCCCAGCTCTGGGAGCTGTTCACCGTAAGGCCAAGTCATTTTGTCTCAATGTGTACTTCAGTGTCTGTAAAAAGCCCATAAATAACGCTCTCAGAAGTGAAATGATTTGAAGCCCTCCATGAAAAGTTCTATCCAAGCCCAAGCTGCCCAAGTCAAGCCCCAACAGTACCTCATGGAATGTGTTCCTTTCATGTTTGTTCTGGGGCCATGGGGAACAATATCCTTTCAGGACAATAGATGTCTGCAATTAATGGTGAATTTCCTTTCCTTCTCTCATTAAAATCCATTCATTTTCAGCTCAGCCCCTTCATTCTCAAAAATACATCTTGGATATTTGTCAACTTCTATTCATCTTACTTAGTCTTTGCATCTAATCTCTTTGAGTCTGAACATTTCCTCTGATGGCAGAGCCTTGAGAGTGCTATTCTGCCAGTTGGGATGCATTGAGGAGAGCCTCTTGGCAAGCTGGCTCATTCTTGGGAAATAGACATATTTGAGTAGTGAGACCTCAGGCATTTATACTGTGCAGGACACCACAATGCTCAGCACTCAGTAAAACTCAGAAGAGAATCACTGCCTAGAAAAGCAAAATGCTTACTGGCAAATGTTTTTCAAAATGGAAAGCTGGCTTCAGTGCCCAGTTTAGTTTAGTACTCCCTGTGAAGTCTCAGGCAGGCCACTTCATCTGAGTATGTAGCCTGGAAGGCAGTAACACAAGCTTGTTTCTCGTGCATGTTATTGTATCTGCTTCCTGCTCTTTCAGGTATCTCTTCCTACCTCTTTCAGGTAGAGGAGAGCAGAACTGTGATGGTGTTATTCCCTGATAGTAAGTGAAAAGAGATGGACTCCTTTCAGATTAAACTGTTCAACAGCAGTGAAATCATAACAGCTTTGATCTGCTGCTGATTCAGCAGTGTTTCATCCACAGACAAGGAAAGACTGTCCTCAGCTCCTTACTCTGTTCTCTTGAAAAGGGAAAGACATTGTATGTGACTGGCACTCAAGAAAGAGGCTTCTACTGCCCTAACTCCAGAGATCCTTGAGAGCTTGCTGACATCTGGTGGGAACTGGAAGGATCACAAGCCTTTTGTGATGACTGCAAAATAATTTATAAAAATAAATTTTAAAAATAGGCCCCCCAAAACAAGCAACAAAAAATAATTGATTTTCTACTCAGAATCACAAGAGTACAAAATATTAACATGATGATATAATGATACATGCTGAAAGCTGTATAGTTCGGAGATCAAAGGGCTTGAAATGCTGGTGGGACATAGCAGAGCTGAAATACAAGGAATTTGTCATTGGATTTTTGCAGGAATGTAAATGCCATCTTTTTATCAGTCAGAATATCAGTATAAAACCCAAAAATTATACAGGTCACAACTGCTTATCATGAAGCTCTAGGCCCCTAAGATATGACCAGACTCCATCATGTTGAAATTTGCAAAAATCACACATAGTAATACCTTAGCCTGGAATGTACTGTTGTGGATTTGTTCAGCAACTCACTAGTGAGTAGTTAGATATGTGTGTCCAGAGTTAGGATGAGCTGTGGGTCTTGCAATGGGCACTAAACTTCAGTGAAGGGAAAGGAAGTAAATTTAAAGTTATATTCAGGCTAATTCTGGAGGAAGGGTGTTGCATGAAGTTCAAATTAATTATCCTATTTGATCTGCATGAATATGTGTGTGGATGGGTTTTCCTTTTTTTTTTTTCTGGATCTTTTAAATCCCATAAATGTAAGCACTATTGCTTTTTCTCTCATTTTTGCAAGTGCACTTTTTGGATCTAGCTGTGTACAGCATTTCTGCAGCTTCTTTCACAAGGTGGAGCAAACAACACTAGCAACATTTTCTCCCAGTGTGTTTTAGGTATTGGAACAGTATGTCCCCTGAAAAACAGAACATTCCCTGCATTTGCCAGAGCTTTTGTGAGGTCTTTGATAAAGGCAGAAAAGTCTGAAATGTTATTAACCAATCTCCTTTTTTTCTTCCTCCTTTTTTAGGATTTCTAATGGGAAATAATGAATTTAGGAGGGAATCAGTAAAATTATGGTCAAAGTTTTCAGGAGCAATTATGAAAGCTACACCATAGATCTAGCAGCAACTGAGTCCAGAATGTGGATACATGTTGAAGGATGCTGGAAACAGACCTTTCAGACTTTTCAGCCACTGGTAAGTTTAAACAACTGTAGCTTGTTGCTGCAGCTTATTTATCTTTTCATCCTTTGGTAAGAAAGAATTCGGTTAGAGGACAAAGCAGGGTGGATTTTCAGCCTATCAAGTCCAAAGCAGATGCCCTCTTAGCTACTTAGGAGAGAATTTTTTATTCTAAGGATTCTGGTTGTGTGCCTTGAGCTGAGCAGACCTCTGCCTCCCTTCACATTCCAGTTCATCTCTACAGTGATGTCATAATGTGTAGTATTACTGCTGATAACCTTTCTAGCAGAGCCAGTTGTCCACAGACCTTCATATATGAGGCTGCTTGCCATTGTATGAGCTCTGTCCTTATTGTTTCTGACAGTGTGAGGTGATCTAATTCACTCCAGTGGGTCCATCACACACATTCTCACTGGGAGATTTCTCCCTCTGACAGGCCATTGTCAGCACCTGTCCTGCTAGGACCCTGCAAGCCCTCACCTCATGCTCATGCAAGCACAGAGATACACACAGATGGGCCCTGGCTGAAAGATGGTCTGGTCAGTGGGTGTTTGTGTGGGCATAGTGAGCACAGGGCACAAACCTAAAGCTAGCTGGGCAGACCTTAGGCCTTTAACATGGTAGACTGTGTGAAATCTTTGGAGTTTAGAGTTTGGTGAGACCATTATTTTAGCTTCCCTGACCAGTACTGGAGCTGATTGCAGTCCTGCTGACAATGAGGAATTCATGGAACTGTTATGACACATTGGTAAGCTGTTAAGTCCATGCACAGAAAGCCTTGTTCAACACTCTGCTATACACGTGACATCTTTTGGATCAGAAAGATTCTCCTGCCCAGACAGGAATGAAGGTAAAATCCACACTTACAAAGTCTCTACTAGCTGTAAAAGATTGAATACTTAATTAATATTAATTAATAATTAATATTATTGTAAACATGACTGGATATTTTTGATACTGTTCTGTAGAAAGCAGTGTCACATACAGGCACTCACATGCAAATACACACATTACTGTGTCTTGAGGATTGAACTGATGTCTGATTTTAGTGTAGATTATTCTGTGATTTAGCAGAAGCTGAAAACAAAGGAAAAAAGAATATTACTACAAAAAATTAAAGAAAGGTGGAAATTTTCCCAGCTAGCCCCATTTCCTGCATAATTTTTTGGTGATCTGTATCCATTATCAGCCTGTTCCCATGGCAGGTAAATGCATCCACATTAATGTAGATGCCCTTCCCAATCTTGCCAGCTTTCTCACATACCAGTGCACATCATATGTGTATGTGACATGAGATGAATTTGGAGAGAGTATATCCTACCTCTTCCAGAAGTTAAGACAATAGCAATATACAGGCTTGGTGCCCTCAGCTGTTATAGAAGTGACTGAGAGTTAAAAGCAGATCACTCACATCCCAATCAGTGTTCAAAGAACAGCCAGACAGGAAGAGAAGTGCTGGCATTTTGGAGGGAAACTGTGAATGGCATTGAACATGTGTAAACCCTCTGACTAAAAGCTATGGAGATCACACAGGTCCTCTGTAGGGATATAGACACAGGAGTAATGGTCATATTACCCCCATCTGTGCCATGTAATGATTTTGAGGCAAGTTGGACTGAATTTAGAGTGAGCAGCAGCTTTGATAACACTTTTTCTTTCCTGCCCAAGGCTGTAATCACTTCAGCTCGCTACAGGCCATTGATCAGTGAAGTCCTGACCACCTGGAGGTAGCCTAGTTGCACTTTGAATTCCTGAAACACTTTACAAAAAAACTGGGAGTCAAGGTGTACAGCCAGAAGTGAGGTGTGTAGACCTTTTGGCCCTATTAATGAAACTACCAAGAGGGGAGGAATAGGTGGAGAAATCTCTGTGTTATTGAAAATCTCAGCAGGAGCTGAGAATGGAGTGCTCTGGAAGGAGATGCCTGGAGCAATGTTGCTCTGAAGGAGCTGGGTGTTTGTATTGAGCTGAGAGGTGTGGTCATCCCAGTGCTGATGGCATTTCCAGGCTTTGTCTGGATTCTGTCTATGGGAAGAGTTTTAGGTCTTTTGATCTAAAATTGCTGTCAGGCAAAAGGAATGATGCTGAGTCCATGCTAAGTGACTCAAGTTAGGTGATACTAGCAGAATGTCTAGCTGTGAAATACCACTTTGTTCCTACTCAGTTTTCAAATAATACCTTAGCGTAATCCTACTCTTTCCCTTAGTGAAATTTTTCCCTTAACGATTCAGTGGTAATTTCCTAATAATAAAGATAGATATATGCTCCATGTGTCCTAACTCACACACAGAGGTGCAAGGGAATGTGTGGTAACTGAAAAGTGCAAGCATGAAGAATATTTCATGTCTAGTATTGTCTTTTACTTGAGTACTCACTCAGCACTTCCCAAGCATTACCTGTGACTCGTGCATCTTCTTTAAGACAGCAAAGCAGTAGACAAAGAAAATGAGGCATGATACTGTTAAGGAACTTGTTTTAAAATGAATTATAGATGTGATGAAGAGAGGAATCCAGGAGTTCTGGAGGAATTTATGTAGTGCTATTCCAAGTTAAATAAACTAACTTTTTATTTCTTATATCAAGGGAAAGTCAAAATTCCCTGAGAGTTATTAAATTGTTTCAACTTAGGATTGGAAAAAAAAAAAGTCAGAAAGCATTGTCTGTGCTCCTGTGGAATACCCATCTACAAGTTTTACTTGCTTTCAATGGATAAAAAAAGGGTGGAAGCACCATAGGTTAATGAGAGACCAAGGTTCAGTTCTTGCTTCTGGAACAATGGCAGCCTTCTGATCAGCATGAGAGTGTCATCCGGATGGTTCTTTCCATGTCATGGTGCTAAACCTGCAGTAAAATAAAGAGCTGGGGGAAGTTTGGGATTTTCTTACAAAGGCTCAGATTTGGATCTGTTGTTTCATCCAACATTTCTGAAAGTGTGTGAGCTAAGTTTCTGCCTGCTACAAGGGTGCTTTTGCATGCGTTACCATTTGTGGCAAGACCGCAGGCCAGGCATGCTTTCTCCTGATGTTGTAGCCCAAGCTCCTGCTTTATCAGCACTTTTACAAATACAATAACAGCAGTTTCCTTGTGCTCATGGTGGGGATTTGCTTTGTGAATACTTGTGTTGCTATAGCTACATTTCCCTAATGTTCATTATTTCTCATAGTGTCCTTGTCACTTATCCAAAGGTGCTGGCATTAAGCAAGCTCACAGCATGTTGTTTCTGCCTTGGGAACTATTTGTAGGTGTACTGAATGAGCCAAGAGGTACTGCAGCTGGTGCTTTGCCTGGAATAAATCTGCTTCAGCCATGAAGGAAGTGGTAATGGAAGTAGTTAGAAGCTTTTTACAGCAGTGCGATGGGAAAGGAAAGCCTACAGTCATTGGCATGTCTTTCCAAGAGTGTTGAACAGGAAGGAGAAGAAGGGATTGTCATCTCTCAAGAGAACGAATGCAGGGAGGGGAGGGAGCACAGGCAACCTCAGTTAATTGCTAGGTTGTGTAATGAGCTGTGGTGCTGGACAGCTACTGTATAGTCCCCATTGTGTCTGTCGCCTGGTTGGGGGTGTACTGCTCTCAGGCATTTTAACTGCTTTTTTGGGGTTTTGTTTTTGAATGGTTTAATGAGAAAGCTAAATAGCTGTATAATTCAGAACAGGATTGCAAAAAGTTCACTGTCCCTCAGGCATGAATGTGTAACTGGTGCCATGCAGAAAAGGCAGTGAGTTCTGAATAGCCACCTACTTCATATGAGAGGACACTGAACAGTTCAGACTATGTAAAAAAGTAGAGATGATCGCTGACAGATATTTCAGACTGACATCCAAGATATGCTCCATACTCTGCATCTTTTCTTAATCTCCCATGTTCTTTTCTCAGGCCTTGATCAGTCCTTAAGTGGTATTAAAACAGCAACTATCACTTGTTAATAGGCACCAAAAACTCTCCCTCCTAATTTTGGTAGGCTGTTGGATGTAGCTGTTGGATGGAATTTTATAATGTCTCTAAACCAGTACTTGCATATTAAGGCCACTGTGATGATTGAGAAATCAGAATTAAGAAATGTCTGTTGTGTAAGGAGAAGCTGAGAGAGTTTGGGCTGTTTAGCCAGGAGAAGAGAATGCTCAGGAGGATCTTATCATTATGTACAAATTTCTAAATGGGAGGGAGTAAAGAGGTAAAGAAGCAGAAATAGATTTCTCTTAGTGGTATCAAAAGACAGGACAAGATGCTGTGGGCACAAACTAAAATCCAAGAAATTTCATTTAAACATGAGAAAAAAACCTTTTCACTCTGAGGATGGTCAAATAGCAGAACAGGTTGCCTAGACATGTAAAGGAGTGTCCATTCTGGAGATACCCAAAACCCATGTGAGTAGAGTCCTGAGCTCAAGGTGACACTGCTGAGAGTTGGAGGGTTTAGACTGGATGGTTCCCAGAGCTTCCTTCCAATCTCAGCTATTCTGAGTTCTGGGATCCAGTGTTAGCTGTTCCATGCATTTGGGCCTGGAGAAGCATGAATGAAGTATGAAGTTCTGTTATTTATGGCGTGCACAAAGTAAGTGACCAAGACAAAACCGATTATATCAGTATGGCACTACAGAATACTCTTCTGGTTTCACAAGTTTATTTCTAACCCTTGCACACCTGTGCAAGATTATGTACAAACAACATTTCAGTGTTACACATATCTTTATAAGTGCTGTGCCCTTCCATCACACACATTACTGGACATTTAAAAGCTTTGTCTAATAGTGGGGTCTAATTCTCAGTCTGCTTAGCCTGCAAGGGCAAGCTCTCCCTTCTGTGTAAGGAGCTCAACCAACTTCTATTTTTTGTTGTATTACCATAATATTTAGTCAGCTTTGCAAGCGGTAGGCAGGTAATCTTCATGTTGAGCCCAGCTTTGTTATTTAATAACTGTGAGAAATACCATTGTCCTTCACTAGTAACTGAGTGTTCTGCTGCTGGAGTTGCTGTTCCTGTTTAATTTCAATAAATAAGATACTCAGATTATGCAAAGTACTACCAATAGTACTATTAAAGTACTATTTAATTACTGTTAACATTGTAAAGGAAGAGAGAATAGTACAGACAAACTTACATCCCCCCAGATGCTGGGAACTCTGACTTGTGCAGCACCAAACAAGCATCCAGTGTGGGTGCAACACACCGTGCAGACCCTGTCTGTGGAAGGGGTGCCCCATTTTGGTAATTTGAATGATTGTATTATTTTTTCACAAGAAAACAATTCGATTCAGTATTTCTATTATCCAATAAAAAGAATGTTCTTGTGAGAGCCTCTTGCTGAACTTGTAGGTATAGGCAAGAAGTCACAGTGGCATAATTTCAGTTAGCAAGTGGAATCTGCCCACGAGCCGTCTGTTGCATTTATCTGGCTGTGTTTATTCTGCATCTGAGACACGGGGTGGGTCTGTGCAAGGGCAGGAGGAGCCGGTTGCGATCAGCCCTGTCGCAGTCGCGATTTGCCCCTAGATGGCAGCGATTGCTGCGCTTTGGCAGGACTGCGCAGTGGCTTTATCAGTTTGGGCACAGAAGGGCTTGTTGTTCTGCGAGGCCATAAACTTCAAGCGAAAAGACAAGAAAAAAATTATTGGCTCATCTAAGAAAATTAGATTAATTTTCTGGCTTTCTAAGAAAATTTAAAGGTAACATGGTTATATTAGGACAAGTTCCTACTTTTTAAAGTCAATTATTTAAACCTGACAATGCTCTTGTAGACAGTAACACCCATTTTGTCAGGTTTGGATATTTTCAGGTATCTTTCTTGTTGGAGATGGGGTACTAGAGTATAGAGACATGAAGCAATGCTGGTAAAACAGTTACTTCTCCAAAATATGATTAGAAGTTGTGCTGTTCTGTGGACAGAGCTACTGTCTGAACACAGAGTATGACTGACAAGGTTTTGTGCTACAGCATGAGTCTGAGGACTAGAATAAGTTTACTTGTTTGGTGTGCTTGTTATGGCAGGCACTGTCTTCAATAAACATGCCCTTTTTGTTCACATTTGCACTGCAGTTTGTCCTGATTGGCAGCTAGGTGTTAGAGCACAAAGGGTGGTCTCAATACCACTTCAGAAGTAAGAGGAGTGACCATAGGCACAGACTAAGGCTCTCTACCATAACACATCTCTTACATATTAGGATGTTTGCAAATTCCAGTCAGAGCACTTCATATGTTAAATAATATCTCATCAGAAATCATCCAGAGCAGTATGATTCTCTTTTCTGACTGAGGAAAGTTAGTTTTTTGTGTAGGCAAAGAATCAGAGATTTTATCATCTGTGTTTAGTTACCAAGTTTTCCAAAACTCTGTAAACCTTGGACAAATCACCAACCACTGCCTCACTTCCCTATGAATGAAAGGGGAAAACATATCTTCCTTTCTTTTCAGTTTATCCTGACTTGTCAAGTAGTGTGAGCTCTTTAAAGAGTGGGATATCTTTTCCAAATGAAAGCATATCAGTGAGCCTCAGTCTCCAGGGAGTTTTGCATGAATAAAGAACACAAAAGTGGGGCACTCATTTGTGCTGTGTGTGTGGGGAAATGCTTATCAGCTGCTGGATGTGGCCAGATTCCACTATACATCATCACAAAATCTGCCTTAAAAGAGGAACTTTTAAGATAAGCCCCTGTCAATAAAGTATTTTCCCTAGAGCTCATATTGGCAAATAGTTAAGTATTGCAGCTTCTTTTTTATAAAAATAAATTGAAATTAAGCAGATTGTTTTCAGAAATCTTTTTAATATCTCTGTAAAACAGGAAAAACTTATGTCAAACATCAAGCACATCTGTCAAACAGCTGCGCAGATGATGCACAAATAATGACCTATGAGAATTGTCTTCTAAGTCCAGAATACTTGCTCTAAGCCACAGGAAAAAACACCTTTGCATAAAGTACAGGAATATTTTCACTAGGAAGCTTATTAAATTATTGTGGTATGAAAGATGAATTGTGCATTCATTACAGTATGATGCATTGATTGCCTAACAGTACATGTGCAGTAATTAAAGTCAAAGTGAAAGGCCAAATACCAAATGAAGGTAACAAAGTTATGAAAAAAAATTGGCTGTTGATATTTGACAAAATTGTGCGAACAATCCTTTGTACACAATGTAAAGATAATAAATGCAGAATGTATGGAGAGTAATGCTTTGAGGAAGGACCAAATTCAATGAATTTAAGACAAAACGTTGAATTCTGTATATCAATCTAAATCCAGGGTTACTCCTGGATTTGTTTAGCATTACTCTGGAACTTTATTAATATGTTTGAAATTAGCATCTGACTTACATAATTAATTATATTTCTATATTTTCCTGCCTTCAGACTATTGGAGGGCAGAAACAAAAAATTTGCCATGGTCTTAATTATAATTGTACTACAAAGGCTTTTTCTAAAAGCCATACTTTAAATTTTTATTTAATACTCCATTCTTTCTGAATTATAAACCCCTAATTTGTAATAGGTAATAAAATAGATATTTTATTTTCTTGCTTCAACTGCAGTTTTATACACAATGTTTCTTAATATTTTTACTTTTGCAGAAACCAAATAAGTTTTAAAAATATATACAATTTAGTTAGATTATTTCAGTTTCCTATGTTTATAAGTTACTCTTCTAATGCACATTTAATCACTTCTATATGTCACCTTCTAGACAAGGACTTAGAAATACTACTATGGAGACATATACAGTCTTGCACCTTGAACAGCAGATTTCTGCTCAAATCCACCCACATGAACAGAAACACTTTTTACAAGAAAAAGAAACTGTACAGAGAGTTCTTTAATTTGGTGGCTAATTCAGCCCCTACTGAAACCAGCAGGAGATCCCATATTTCAGATCCTAGGTAAGAATGAGAGGAAATCAATGTAAAGGATTAGGGAAAGATGAAATGTATGTGTGTACCACAACACACACACAGTTGTTTCACCTGGCTTAGTATCACATTCCTTTTTCTATGGATGTAGAATGAAGATAGTGATGCTATCTACATTTGTTCATATTGCTGGAAAAAATTAGTATTCCATCCAATTATTAGAATGCTCTTGCTTTGAAGAGAACCAGGGTTTAAAGGCATCCTCTTTTTTTCTGTTATTTTTTCATTATTTAAGTTGCCTAGTGATAGTGGTATAAACTCATGGGCTGGAGTAATGACTGGAAATGGTTCTGCACTGCTCAAGCAACCAAAGGTCACCAAATTGAGTCCTTCCATGCAAAAGCATAACTGCTGGAGTAAACACTGATTTCCAGCCCAGAAACCAATAGTGCACAACAATAGATGAGGGACAACTAATCTTTAACCAACACCAACAGAACCTTATATCTTTATCGTTGCCCTCTGGATAGTAAAGCTAATTCCAAAGGCTGCTATAGCCTTGCTACAGTCCCAACATATACTTCTAACAATTAACATGTTATTACACAGAATGCAAACATTGTCCACAGCAATTTAACACAGCAGTGTTGCAGTGCTGGCTGGCTGTTTCTTCATACTTTGAGCCAAGAAATAAATGACTTACACAGGATGTGATAAGCAAGGTTTTAAAATTACTTTGAAATAGGGGTAATCTAAAAAAACGTATAACACTTGTATGTGCTGGCTTGACATCTCTTTAAAGTAGTTGCTGAGCAGTCCCTGGAGTCCACGTGGAACAGCAATGGGAAGAGTCATTTTGCAGGGATCACATTCAGTAGGAATCCATTGCTTGGAGGATCTGAAGGACTTCCAGCACAACTTCATAACAGAATAAATATTCATCCTGTGTGTGGAGACACCAGTGTGAAACACCTGGTTACATTCAACATAAATTTTAGACAAAGAAGGGTGGGCTAGCTGAAGTTATGTGTTTTTATGTTAGATGTTTATAACATCAGCATCTTTGTTATATGGATACAAAACTTATATATCTAAGAGAATCTTCGTTCTTTTTGTTCCATCACTGGTAAAAGTACAGGAATCCTGAAGTTTAAGCATGTGCTTAACTCTCATTTAGGACAGTAAATGTTATATATTTGCTTAATTTTAGTCACATGCTCAATCATTACCATGAAGAAAAATATATCAAAGCATGTGCTAAAATATTTGCCTATATGAAGAACTTATTTTAGTCTTCTCTTGCTTTTAATCTCATCAACTGTTTTCTCTAAGGTGAGTTAGCTGCATCTTGTCTTTTTCTGTGTGAAAAATCTTTCCAGGAGTGGGTTTAGCTCAGGAGTAGAAGGGTTTACTTGGTGATGAATTCAGCAGTAGCAAGAATTCAACTGAAGGGTGTAATTTGCAGGATAGGTTTTATAGTAAATCACTGTTTCTGTGATACTTGCTTTTCTTCTTGCTTTAGAAAAAAAAGGGGGGGTGTTTGGTACCTGCCCTATATTGCTGCTTTACTTTTATTTCACTTATTTAGTAAGAGACATATTTAAAACTAGACACCACTTGCCTAGAAGGCTGCTATTTTCCTCAAATGAGAGCACTAAAATGATATTTTAAGCCACAGATTTATCAAAACATGGGGAGCTGTACCACTGACTAAGGCTTTTAAAAAAATAATAATCTAGTTGCATATTTAGAACTTACCTTAGTTTGGATCATGCCAAAACGCTGATCTCGCAAATCTCTCACTATCTGCTTGATGTTGAACTATCAGAAGAGAACAGTTTTTATTTGGTTGACATGCAAATTATAAAGAAAGATTTAAGCATATTCAGATGGGGAAGCTGTAACAGTTATTCTAGAAATAGTATATTTGTAGTTATTATCTTTGTTGTTTAAAACAATGAAAGATGGGTTTATTCAATTTTATGAGGGTGAATTCTTGCAGGATTTATTTTGTTCTAAGATGCTCCCACCATCTTGTTGACATCAATACCAGTTTGTAATAATGAACAATGACCTGTTTGATACTTACACATAAATCTTTCTCTATATGGCTGAGAAGAATTTCAACACACAGCAGAACTCCACTTCTTCCAATGCCAGTGCTGCAGTGAGCAATAATAGGTCCTGTCCTGTGAGCTTTTCTCATGTAACAAATGAATTTTACAAGCTGCCCAGCCAGTTTGGAAGTATTGTGGTCTGGCCAAGTGGTAAATTGCAAATGACTTATAATGCGCTTTTCTTCTGTCTGGAAGAGAGAGACCAGAAAGGTTAAAAATTATCAGTCCCAAAACACATTTTCAAGGAATTCCACTAAAATTTTTCCTTCAGTCTCATTCTTAAAATTGTTTCTTTACTCTATAATTCTTTAGCTTTTTGTACTTGACTCCATTCAAGTTTCTGTAGGTTTCAAGAAACGCACTCAGAAGCACAGCCCTAGGAAATTCACTTCATATGACTTTTATGAGACACTGAAGTTACTCTGTTGCCTTGAAAGAATGTAGTTAAGTCATTTGTTGGTTAGAAAAGAAAAAGAAAAGCATTTTTAAAATTAGAACATTGCAGTACCGTTTGCTAAAGTTGTTTTTGTAACTGAACTAAGCTTTACTAATAAAAGAGTAATAATATGAAAGGCACAGTAGTAAATTTGTAAATATCTGATGGCTATCAGATATAAAAAAATAACTTGTGATTTGATATTCAATATGCAAACCAACTAAAAATGCTTACAGGAATAAATAAAATGTAGTTAAAATAAAGAGTAATATTAATTGAATTTTCCTGGGTCAACACTTCTTGTAGCCAGTTCACAAAACCCTATTAAAATCTGAATGCTAACTACCTGGATTTTTAATATCAGAAGAATTTGAATGTAAGTATGGATTTCTGCTGAAGTAGACCTGTGTCTTTCTGTAGTAGTTTGCTACTAGTTCAGTACTAACATAGCAATCTCAACATGTTCATTGAAACAATCAAATATGGTGTTCCATCTTGCCATTTTAATAGTCTTTTGGAAAGACTCATATCAAACGTTTTACAATGTTTCACACTCAGTGACATAAGGTGAATTTCCTCAAATAGACAAATTGTTACCTTGAGGGAAAAGGCACCAAAGTTTAGTCTGGCAGAAGTTTTTTAATTATGCCACTAAATAATATGTCCTGCAGAAATTTTTGCAAAGCTTTACTAAATATCGAGGCAATACTGATGGACTTATACCTGCCTGCTTTGTTTTCTGTGTTCTTCCACCTGGATTCTGTATTTGCTAAGTTTCTAAAAAATTCCTGCTAGATTTTTGGTTTCATCTGTTTGTGTTTTTTCATTAACAGAACAGTATAATTTGTCCTAAATTCTAGGATAAAAGCCACCTTCTTCCCTTTCCATGCAACCACCATTACAGAATATGAATTCACTCTGGTGTGATGTGATTTGATGAGAACCATAAGCAATTCTGTGAAACACTGAACCTACCAGTTCTGTGACTATTGGAGGTCTCATTTTTGGAAGTTCTTGTCCAAACATATGTAATATTGGATCCATTGCTTATGCAATGAGCAAAAAAAGAAGCACCTCATTAACCCTAATTTCATAACTGTTATTCAGATTTTTTACATCCCTAAAAAATGCTGAGCACATATTATGGAAGAAGCAAACAATACTACTTGTATCCACTCGTGTAAACTACATAGTCAATTTCATCATATATGAAAGTATTAAGTCAACTTACCTGCTTGTTGATAATTTCTATTTTTCTAATTATGAAGTATTCCAGAGTCTGGTAATTGTGCAGCCTGAGACAGAAATTAGCCAGGTCTTTAGAGTTATAGGGAGATTCAGGCCAGTATCGATGACATCTGACTTGCCCTAGCTCCACTTCTTTTGTCATCATGGCAATCACATCTGATTCACTCTCCCAGACCATTTGCCAGAAGTCAGCCATAGTGGAGGGCAGAGGCCCTTGGGTTATAATATAAAAGTGTTCTTCTTCTCCAACATTCATTCTAATGTAACTTGCATTAATATAGCCATTCTTTTCTCCCAGAGGAACTCTTGTCTTATCATCTGAACAGAAATAGAAAGATGCTATTTCAGCTGTGGATCTGAAACAGAGTTCTACCATCTCCAGCATTCAGGATATAGGAAACCTCAGCCTCTCCAGAAAAGTATGACTCCGGGATTTTAGAATACATTGGACTAGTAGCACTAATATTAATCATTGCAAATAGGAATTCCCACAGATAAATTGTATAGTTCATTGCAGCTTTATTTCTCTTAAGGTACTTGTGTAACACTATGAAAAGCCTTCTAATTACTACAGAATTGTTTGCCAGTGTTCCAAAATAGTGTATCCAATGCTGCTTTTCATGTATTGCATAGGAATGTTGTCACCGGATATTGGTGTTATAAACCAGGAAAACTTCTAAGAATATATATACTACATCACTGATTAACAGAGATATATAGAGATGCTACAAATTTTTGCAAGTGTTGTCCTGTTGCTGCAGTTTAGAAGGACATTAAGGGTCAAGAAAGTTTTCTCGTGTTTCTCTGATGACTTTGATCACCAAATGTATATTCTCATTTCTGTGCATACTTACATGGAAGGATATCTTGGTATCTGTTTTTATTCTGGTTTTCTGGTGCTTTGCCAGTTCTGCAGTCATCTATTGGTTTCACATGTTCTAAAGCCTAGATCAAAAAGAAATTGTCAATCTATGTTGTTCACATCCTCAACGGACACCTTTTACAGTGTCAATGCCAGCAAACCTTACTGCTGTACATAACCAAAGACTGGAAAATAGACTTCTCACAGAAGAGAATCAGTAAATCATTCTCTAAACTTCTAGGCAAGGAACTCAATTTGCTTTGTGTTTTCTTTGCCCTGAACAATATTTCTGTATTTTCAAGTGATATTTCCAACCCTCATCTTTAAAAGTCCCTGTTGTACCTTGCTGTGTTATAGATGTTTGGAATACAGTCTTGGCCAAATGCCAGCATTTATGATTGATAACACAATGACTAAAGCACTAACTATTGCACTATTAACAGTGCAAAAATGACAGTGAATGTTTTTCAGTGATGGAGAAAGTGATGAATATGGGGAACAGCTCCAATGATATTAACTGCAAATCATACAGTCAGTAAGAACTTCAGAGCAAGTTTAGGGGAATTCAGTGCATTGTAGTCAGAAACAGGAAAGTGCAAGTTTATTTCATTTACGTTTTTGTGTTACCTCGATTTTTTTTTATTGTTCTACTTATTTGCTATGCATTGCACAATGCTCAGCCATCACATTCTGCCATTATACATTTATATGAACTGAAGTACATGTGACAGTTCTTGAACACTTTCATCAGTTACTATGGCTTTTACTCAGATAAAACATCCACTGGCTTTGGTAACCGGCTCTTTACTTATTAGATCTTTATGTTTTCTGTGCAGACGTGTGACTCAGCTTACAGCAAGCTATACCTACATCAGTAATGGAAAGTAATGAATGGAAATTATTACATGCCCTTGAGCCTTCAGGGAATGTCAGCAAATCCTATACACTTGAGCCTGTGGGATTTTGTACCCAGAAAGTCAGAGATATAAAGGCAAGTGAAAGAAACTGATAACATTGCAATTACTATGGAAAAGTGGCAGCAATCCATTTCACTGGTAATGAGCATGTCCTTTAAAGGAAAATCCAGTACTATGTTGAAGTATTGTGAAATAATCTGTTATTTGGGAATTTGAAGATAGCTGCATACTCTCTTTATGTTCTAAAACAAGAGATCTTACAAGCCTTGCTAATTTTACATTTTCTCATGTTTTATATGTAATCAGACATAATTATGTGTTTTCATTATCTGTGAAGGTACATTACTTTTTCTTTGTAATTTCACTAAGTCCCTGACCATAACACCATCTTGTGACAGTGAGTTCCATGGAAAACTGGAGTGTCCCGTTGTGTGGAGCATTTTCTTTTCAACTGTTTCTACACTAGTGAATCCTTAGCAGCATGGATTTCTTGTTTAGGTGCAGCCCCTATGGTAGTTCTTAGGCAGAGGTTCAGCAGTGCTGAGCGGGTAATAGGAAGAAGTCAGTCTAGGAAAAAGTGATTCCTAATGTACATTATGAATGTTACATTATTTGTTTTCATTCTAAATGGGGCAGTATCTTTGAACGGGGAATGGTGTAAGGCTGACGTGTGGAAAGAGACAGATGCAAATGCTGTACTATCACCCTAACAGCAGAGTAGAAAACCCATTTTAGCAGGAATAATTGTCAGAAAAAAAGGATTCAGTAAATATAGGCAAGCTGAACTCCCATGCAGTATGCAGAAGGCTATTAGAAGTCACTTTCTTAGTTGTGCTGAACTGTTAGTTCTTAAAAAGTAATCACAGTTTACCATAAACTCCTTTAGCACCTCTTGATTCTCAATCCGCAGCTGAAGGCCTTGAATAAGATCTGTTATGCCAATCCTTGGATCTACTCCACTCTGTGATGGTTTCAAGTTAATTAACTGAGTCAGTTCATCTCCAGAAGCAAAGGTTCTGTCTATATATCAACAACAACAACAAAAAAAAGCAAACAAAAACCAAAACACAACAACAAAAAACCAAGAAGTTTTTAATTATCATTGTTCACAGTGCAAAATCTTGGCTTTAAAAACTAGGGAGCTGCAGTATGTATATATATTTTGCTGCTTATATTGTGGAAGTGAAATGTGAGAAAATGGGAGAAAATATTTTCAACTTATGTTCACAGCAGAAAGAAGAATAAGCCAACATCATGGATACAACCAGCACCACATTTCATGTTATTTGAAGGCAGATCCAACTATTGCAAGTTATTTCCTCACAGAGTTTCTAAATAAAGTCCGTTCTAAATAAACTGTTCTTGCAGAATTGGAAGCTTTAATGCTAGTTTATACTGGTATAGGAGACTCTGGCCACATCTTCACAGAGAATCATCTTCATGCTTCCAACACTTCCATGACAGTTAGTATTGCCACACTCCACTGCTAGGAATAATAACAGCAAATTCTTCCTTCCTAAAGTAAGTACATATATTTTTCTCCTCATCTTAACTCACACTGTCCTTCAAGAACAAGATATGAACCGCCTTTGATGCACCAAAGTCAGGATTCAGTTTTACTACTTAGCTCATCCTGAAATCTGAATGTTTTGATCCAGTACTTGATGGATTAAGAAAATGGATAAACATTGCATCTCAAGAAATAGCACTATTCTACTGGCGTGATAGAAAAACTTTTGTTCCCATGTTGAGTAAAGCCCGTAGCTTGTTATGTAAAAAATAATGGTTTCAGGCAGAGGAATTACTAAATTTGGGTTTTTTAGTCATGGGCTACTGTTTGCAAGGATAACACAGCAGCTGCCTCAAAGAAAAGCTGATTATATGTTCCAGGGTTTTGTTGCAGGTGGAAGACAAGAAGAAATGCTCTGCTTTCCTCTTGTAAGGCATTGTTGCTATTCTTAACTAATTTCTGCTACAATAGAGTTGTGCTTGCTGTGTTTTTGTCTGGGCTGCAACATGCCCCTACCTTGCCTGAGCTTCTAAGACACTTTCTGTTTGCATTCCATTCTTTAACCCTCAAAGAAGCTCCTATTATCCAGTTGAGTGTGCCAGTGAAGACAGATCCCCACTCCAAACAAAGCACACTATATCCCATACACCTCTCCTTCCAGATCAAGGGGAATTAAAAACCCCCAAACTCTGAGCAGGAAGTAGATGATAGATTGGTTATAATTTTCTGTTTGCTGGCCAGCAAGTCTTGGTAGTGTGAGGGAGTTACCTGTGTTTTCCTTCTAATAAGAGCCATCAACAACTCATTGCTTCCACCAGGTGAGAAGAAGCAAGGAGAGAGAGCAATCTGTATTTCACAGAATTTGTGATATACTGCAACATCCTCATTATGATTCCTTTTGCAAATTATTCTCATTTGGAGCAGAAGTAGCCTAATTTTCATAAAGGAACAATTAGTTAGATTCTTTCTGTAAACTTTTCTGGTGTTAGATGGCTTTGGCACCTGAGCTGTGAAAGTGCTTCAGTACATGCTTAAGCACAGTTCTAGAGTTTTTAATTAAATTGTCATGGGGGGCGAAATTCTGTGATTCTGGGAGCAAAGTCCTGAGAGAAAATTTGACCCTTCATTTTGCATTTTAAAGTGTTTAATTTATATTTTTTTATTAAGTTGTATGGGAACAGTAAGGGAGAGAGGAGAGACCTCATGATGCATGTCTCTTTTTATAGTTACAAAAGTTTGGATGGCCTATTTGCAGCAGTGGTAAAAATTGTGTCTTGATTGCCTTGGTGTTTTAGACTGGAAGAATAAATCCTTAGATTGTATACAAAGGACTAGTGTTGTTCTCAATGTACACATATGGAGGTGCTGGGCTATACTGTTGAAGAAACAACAGAAGCTTTTTCATGATTACTTCTAGGTAGAACAGGAATCCTGTGGGGCATAACATCATCTTCATTGTTCCAGCTGCCTGACTGAGACTGTTGATTTTCTCTTCTGCAGCCTTCACATTCTGCACATTTCTGTGACCTGTAAAACAATGTGAAATGGCAGAAGCTTTGATAATATGAACCATACAAAGATTTTGTGTTTAATATATTTGTGCTCATTTTTAACTTTCTTGAGCAACTATTTTCAAGAATTAGTCAGAACTCTGAAGATCCTAAGAAGTCGCAGTAGCATTTTGCCTGGTGTATTTTTTGCAAATATAGCTACTGAAAAATACTATTGTTGGTATGTGATTGTTGTTGGGGTTTTTTCTGCAGTAAGAACACACTCTGAATAAAAAGGTGCTCAAAAATGATTGGAAATAAGGTTTCTCACAGCTAGAGAGGATTTTCATGTATGACATTTTTCAGTTGTTAGCCCTTACACCTGGAAGCTTCAATTCTCTTGTCTTAGTATTTGTGTGGAAGCTGTTTAGCAGCTCTTCCTGCAGATGGAGCTGCATTCCAAGAGACCCGTGCTTCTGTCATTTTTCATACCATATTAGGACAGTACTAAAAATAAAATAATAATTTATCCATACTATTTATTTTAATAGTTTGACTTCAATTGAAAGACTTACCTGTCTGAAATGTTACTAATGATAGCCTTACAGTCATGTCCAGCCAGCTGACCTTGCAGAGGAGATTTGTCTGTTCTTTCTGCATCCTGCAGATTTTAAAAAAAAAAACAAAAACGCTGTGAAAAATCAGTACACAGAAACATCAAGATTATAGTTACTTTCACCAATGCTCTTTCTTATTCTGACAGAAATGTGTTGTTCACTCAAGAAGGAAAGGGAAAATATAAAACTTTCCACTTTCAGAAGAAAGTGTGTATTGCAGTAACTAGACGGAGTAAAAAGCCTTATCAGCCGCATTTGTGAGTTTGCAAACAATAGAACAATACAGTCTAGAGACACCTCTACATCTCAGTATGCATGACTGAACTTTGAAAACTTTGTTATATCCTCTCAGATTTCAGAAAGAAAATGGAATCACAGGGATCAGGACTCACACTCTTCCCCTCCCAATTCTTGGCAGCAGGAAGCACCAGCATCTGAGATGGAACTATTGGTAATAATTTCCTTTTCTTATCTTAGACACAACGATGCCAAGGATAGAAGCAGGGTACAGCTGCTCTGCCGAAGAAGCACTCAACTAACAGACAAGGCAGACCCTTGATGACCCTCCATATGCAATATAAGCAATAGTATTGGTGGCTGGTTTTCCATCCTAAGGAGTAATAATTAGGTCCTGCACTTAAATAATGATGCAGGGTATCTGTTGTTAGTATGTGAACGTAGCTTTTTCTCAGCTGTAACACTGGATAAATAATTATTTAAATTTTAGTTCAAATTGGTGCTTCTTCTTTCACTTCTTAATATTTCAGATGCACCCAGAAAACAGCCTGTCATGCTGCATACTTCACATACTGAATTCCTCAGAGAATTTTAATGGTATCTCCCACTTGTGCTTTATTTGCTTGCTTTTGTGCATGTATTTCACCATTAGAATAGGGATATTTATGGATGCTGCTTTAAGCACTAATTCATCTACCCAGTTTCTGCACCTACTGATTACATAGATCAGAAACTGCTGTATTGATTTTTGTTTTCAATTTGTGAAGAAAATGTGTATTGCTGCTTCATTTTTTTTTTTTTTTTTTTTTTTTAGTAGCTTGTCATTTTTAAAATCTACATCTCTGGAGTAGATGACAGATGTGCTCTATAAACTAAAGCAGAAATAGTTTCTATTCCTAGGAGACCACTAAAGGCAAGTTAGAAACAATAAAGAAAGAGGTTAATGGAACCAATTCAGGTTGCTTAAATTTAGATGTGTGCTGTGGTGAGCTAGATAGACATAACCACTTTGTTTATAACTAAATATTTCCTTTAATACCTTACTATCTCTTACTTCTCATTGATATTATTTGTTGGGTGTACTTCTTTGTCAGATCATAGACATGACCTTATTTTGATATTACATTTCACTAGTCTCTAAAAGTTTAGTTCCAACACCCATTCCAGCAGCATGCTTAAAACTTCCATGAACAAATTCCTCTTCAAGGTTTTCTCAGCTTATTTATGTCAAGGATTCTTACCTTTTTTTCTTTTTCTAGTTCAATTACATTACTTGAATCAGGGTGTGGTTTTTTTATTTGCTTTCTTTCTAAATTTCTCACTTTCACTGAGGAGTTTTACAGTTTTAAATTTAGAAGTATTAGATGCTCTGAAATTCAGTGTGGAATATATTGCAGGGCTTACTAAGACTCAAAGTCATAGCCATGTTTGAAGAAATTTAGATTCATTTGAATTATGAATAGTAGTGGAGATAGCTGAATAGAAATCTTTTCATGTATATGATTTAGAAATACTGAAAGAATGGTAAAATTAATAAATTATTCATTTCAGTATTATAAAGAATCAGAACAAGACTTGCATATGCAACCTTTCTTCCCTCCACCCTTTTAGCATATGTATTATACTTATCATATGCTCTTATCTCAGTGGATTCCTGACTCACTCAAATGTCAGCAGCTCCAGTCATGGCAGCACACTTCCCTCACATTAAACATTTTTCATTAAGAAGGTGTGGTTCTTGCCCACATGGCAGCAAACCCATGTTGTAAACAAACAGACGAGTACATTGCCTGATAACTTCTGAAAACGTCACTGATTTTACCTTGTTGCACATTTGGTTGGAGCCTTCTTCCTTGAAACTGAAAACAGGCTGAGCTTGCAGGTTTCCCCCATCACTTGCTGAATACCAGAAAACAAAACCAAAATCAACTGCATGAAATATAGGTCCATTTTTTCTCTGCTGCTTAGACCAAAGACTTTGACCTCAGAAAGGGCACTGAAATACAGTGCCATAAATTGGCATAGAATCTCCCTCTCGTGAATGCCTGGGAGGGTTAATAGAGCACAAATGCCATATGTCACCACCTAAGAAGCCAGCATAATTCAGACTGCCAGAGGAAAAGCCCTGTATCAGCAGCAGCTGTAAAAAACCCTGAAACAATATAGACCTGCCCTCCCTAACCCCGCTCATTCCTTCACAGTGCTAAGGGGAAAACACCGTAGATTAACTTTGTTGTCAGTACTTCTATAACACCATTGTGTTGTGCAGGAAAACTGTTTAAACTTCCCAGAAAGTATGCAATTCATCGATGTCATGTAAGAAGAAAATGACAATAGCAGCCTCTTCTTGACTAAGAATACTTGAAACACAGCCTTCAATTTGTAACCAGCAGGCCAGAAGGAGGAATTCTATATCCTTCCCACTTAGGTTTCTCCACATTATAGGAAATGTTTCAGTGTTTAAAGAAATAGAAAGTTGAGGACTATAAATATGTAATCTGTTTGTAATTTTATATCCTTGCTTCCACTCCCAGCTTTAATTAGTATTTAATTTTTAAGTACTCAGTAGAGCAGAGCATAGAGCACAAAGTTCTTCCAGAGAGTTAGTCATGCCTCTAAGTATTGCCCTATGCAAGATGGGTGTGCTCTCAAATGAATGACAATAGACCTGGGAGCAGAGGCTTCTGGATTTGAGCATGAACAAGCACAGAAGAGAGATGATCTGTCTGCCAGACAGAGCAGGAGGTGTAGTGCTTCCAGGAGATAAGTAGGAGTGATGGGATGTGAAGTTTGTGGGAGAAGTATTTTAGCAACTGAGCCAAAACCAGGCTGTGATTCCATCAGTGAGTTGCAGAAAATGGGGTAAAATCAGACCAACATTCATGAAATAAAATCTTAAGCTGAGTTAAAGCATCTTTGAGGGTGTTACAGCTTTGTTCCTAGACTTAAAAATCATCCTTAGCCATTCCTTCCCTGCGGTCCTATGTCTTGAGCAGTTTAGGAGAGCTGCAAATCGGGGTGAAGAATGTAATTTGTACCTACAGCTATGAAACAGGGCTAACTGTAAAATTGACTTGTTTTGCTAATACCAAAGTTGAATTCAGGCAACACATAATCCCACTTCTGTCATATGGTGAGCGGATGTAGCTGCTTACCAGGCTCTGCTTTTGTGTTGCTCTGGTTGCCTGAATAAGCCCAGTGCAAAGCCACGCTCCGGCAGACAGTGAGCTGAACAGTGCCTTGAGCCTTGCGCAGCAAATCTGTCACTGTTCGGCGTGGCAGACCAGACACAAAGGTCTCATTCACCTGAAAAAATACAGTGATGTGTATTTCCAGATTCCTGTAACACAAAGCCTTTTCTTAAATCACATATCCTAGCAGTGGGATAACTATCTCATCACTTTATATAACTTCATATGTCATAATTTTCTTCCATTTGTGGGAGAGAATTCTCACTCTCTCCTAACGCACTTGATCCTTCATCTCTATGTCTTTATACCATGATTGCCAGCAGGACACCACAAAATTATAGTCTGAGATAGTAAGTGGGCTTCCCCCATTCCTCAGTGAGAAGATGAAGAAGAGATGGAAGTAAATGAAAACCAGAAAATCAAAAAATTTTGAAACTCATGGAGGGAGAAGAAAAAATAATTTGGGGTAGCAAAAAGGATGATTTATATTAAAAGGTGGCAGGGTGGCTAGGATAGTAAAGATTTTAAATAAAGACTCAAAAGGCCTAGTTCCAGTGCTTTTTGTTTTTCTTGATAGTACCTGACTGTCACCATGGCAGGTTCCTCCCATGAGTCTCCTGGTTAGCTGTGACCTGCATGCTTGGCCAGTTCACTCTGGTTTCCCTGAACTTTCTCTGGAATCCTCTCTAGGCATAGTTACAGTCCTGAGTAGATATTCTGGGTCTGCCTCTGGAGTGTCCAACTACCAGCTCAGAGGAGTCCCAGTCCCACAGGAGGCTGAATCCAGGGAAGCCACAGGGCCCCAGGACAACCCTCTGAGCACCAGGAGCCTGGGGGCACCACCTTCTACATGTTACTGTGCAAAGCAGCATCAGATTTCCAATCTGCATCACCTTTGTAGTGAACAGATGCTCATTATAGATTAAGTAGAGAAAACGCAAGCCAAAGCAATGAAGAAAAAAACATTACCTTAAGTAAGATGTCACCAACTTGAAGTCTCCCATCCAGATCTGCACTGCTGTCTGGGCTGATGGCTTTTATTAGGATAGCCCTGCCATTTTTTCCACCTACCAGTGCAAATCCTAGGCTTCCATTTTCTGCTTTTTCCAGCTCAATCTTAATAATGAAGTCCTACAATAGACAAGGATGCAGTCTAAAGTGGAGTTTATTCAGGGTTGTATGTGGTTTGCATTTTTATTTCCAAAGGTTCCCAT
This sequence comes from Trochalopteron elliotii, assembly GCA_024734555.1. Lineage (NCBI taxonomy): Eukaryota > Metazoa > Chordata > Aves > Passeriformes > Leiothrichidae > Trochalopteron > Trochalopteron elliotii. Next base: position 3,869,419 of record JANPWX010000328.1, on the reverse strand, counting down.
TATTCCCATAGTCCTCACTGTCTAATGTGGATTATGGGATACATCCTGCTCTTGAATAGCTCTATAGAGCTTCCAGGGACCAAGATAACAGCAAGCTGCATGTATGTATTAGAATGAAAATAGTACATACTTATTTTCATACTCTTTTAAATAATTGTTGCTGGGGGAAAATAACCCCTTAAGAGCAAAGAAATGTATACTTCTGTAATCCTTTTATATTATATCAAATAAATTACCTTAATTGACAAATAAGGTATTCTTATATCCAGCATGACAGTAATGCAGTACCTAGTTTATTCTCTTATTTTTCTATGATTTAGATCTTAATCTTGTAATCTCAACATTCCCATTGCTTTTACTTTAGCACTTCATTTGCTTTTAAAATCAGCTGCTTTTCTAGGGTCAAGTACTATGTCAGAAATAGCAGCAAGCTAGAAATGTTTGTGACTTGCAGCATGACTAGTTCCAATGCCACAAATATCAGCCTTGGAAATTATTTTTGCAAGCTGAATAGATAAACCATCATGGATTAAATCATGCAGAAGAAGCAGTAATAGTGACGACATAATCAAAAGTGAGAAAATTGTTCCAATTTTTTTTGCCAGGTTGAAGGTCTAATTTTACCAAGAGACAGATTTTTTTTTTTAAACCACAGTCAAGAGAGAACTAGTTAAACTATTCAGGTGAAATATCATATCAAACCAGTTTGGATAATTTCAATTAACATTACTTTCCATGTGTCTGCTCCAACAAAAATGCTGTTTGCACTTGTAAGAATTTTCAAATATTTTATGCCGAGCATGGAAATAACCTTTTTTTTCCCCCAACAACAACATTCCTGTGTATTCAGGAATTCATAATAAATAACTTTAAAAATGCATTACTCTTGCCAAATTCAAATCATATTGGTCTATATCAGTGCTGCATAATACTGCAAAGATTTGAGCTAATTTTACTCTCTTTTCAAATGTCCATCTGAAAATTGTAGAATGAAACATATTTATCTCAGTTTTCAAAGGTTGTTGTGGAAAATGTTTCACAATTGCACATATTTTCCCCAGAATCCCATGCTGTGACATTCTATGTCTTTTTCCTGTGCTACTTTCTTTCTAAGCATTGAAAAACAGTGACAGAAGAGTCTCTCCCCAGGAAGTGTCCAGTGCATTCTACTCTGTGAATGTTGAATACAATTCAACACTTACAGGACACTCTGCATGTGCATTATATTTACATTTTCAAAGAGAGAAAGAAAATAAAGTAAATACCACTATTGAAAAAGCCTCACTCCATATAGTTCACTTCACTTGATGAGCCACCTCACACCTCAGAGTGTCACTTACTTTACATTCTGGAGAGTTGGGAGTGTTCTGCTGAGCATCACAGTTTGTTTCCTCCAAGTGTTTCTCTGTGAAAAAGCAACAACAATTTTTAGATAGCTGTCCTGGTAAAATATTCTACAGTATAACACTCAAAATCTCATTCAGAGACATAATAAATCATTTTATATTTTATATGTGAAATATAAAATAGATCCTATGGATTTATGTGACCTAAAACGCCTGAGATGTGAACCACACTGTGACTTTTTACCTCCCTGTGAGCAGGTTCCAAAACAAGCTTTAAGAACTGCATGCTACAGAGACACCAGATGGACAACAGTAATGTATAAATGTTCTCTGAAACTCTGAGGGAGGCAGGTTTTTGTATGAAGAGTTAATCTTTCCCAGACGATGACATTATCACCTATAGATTTATTTTCTTTCAAAGTGAAGGCACACAATTTTACTAACCCTAACTGAAAAACGCAAAGTTCCTTACCATGTTGATGCAGCAGATGCTGTTCCTGAGAGTTCAGGTTTTCACTTGACAAAGAAATATTGGCTTTCTCTGTTTCATCTGGTGGCCCTAAAAACATAGAGTTATGTTTGTTCTGACAGGTCTCCTGCTAAACTTTGTTGTACACATGGAATGTAAACTCTATTCTTAGGTTATTAAACAGAGCATCAATGTTCAATATTGATACTATATGGAGCAGTGTGAGACCACTGCATGATTAAGTTTGCCAGTTTGCACAGAGAAATAAACATTTCAGTCATGAATTGCAGAGATACTGCATCTTATCCATTGCTATTTTAAAAATTGTAACAACAATCAGAGACCAGACTGAGTCACTCTAGATATGTGGCAACGATCAGGCAGATGAAGGAACGCTCCCACCTCTACCCACCACCCCACCCTCAGTTTTGTAGTTTTGCTTTATCATATTTTGTTGATATCTTAGCTGTCTTCCACAAAGTACTCTTAATGTGTAAATTATGGAAAATAATGAATGTCCTGTAGTTTAAAAAAAGCTACCTGTTACAATTGCAATTTTAGTATGTGTTCTTGTACTAAGAACATGAAGCCTATGAAAATGAAGGCTTGCTTTCTTAACAACAAATTATTACAGATTTACAGATGATAGCAAATGGAACACCAAATACAAAATTACTACAGATTTTTCAAAGTGCCTATAAAAGGGAAGAATCACAGAATCACAGAGCAGTTTGGGTTGGAAAAGGACCTTAAAGACCATCTAGTTCCCACCCTCTGCGATAGGGACACGTTTCACTAGATCAGATTGCTCAAAGCCCCATCCAGCCTGGACCTGAAGATTTTCAAGGATGAGGTGTCCACAACCTCTGGCCAACCTGTTCCAGTGTCGCACTACCTTCACAGTAAAGAATTTCTCCCTACTATCTAATCTAAACCTGCCCTCTTTCAGTCTGATGCCTTTCCCCCTTATCCTATCACTACTTGCCTTTATCAAAAGTCCCTCTCCAATACCCCTTTAGGAACTGGAAGGTGCTTTAAGGTCTCCCCAGAATCTTCTCTTGTCCAGGCTGAACAACTCCAACTGTCCCAGCCTATTTTCATAGGAGAGGTGCTCCAGCCCTCTGACCATCTTTATGGCCTCCCCTTTAAATTGCTCCAACAGGTCCGTGTGCTTCTTATTCTGGGGACCACAGAGCTGCATGCAGCACTCCAGTTGGGGTCTCACACAGTAGTGGGGCACAATCCCCTGCCTCAGCCTGATGGCCACACTGCTTTTGGTACAGCCCAGGACAGGCTTTCCGGGCTGTGATTGCACACTGCTCCATCATGCTTAGCCTCTCATCAACCAACACCCTCAAGTCCTTCTCAGGGCTGCTCTCAATCTGTTCTCTGCCCAGTCTGTGTTAATGCTTGGGATTGTTCTGACCCATGTGCAGGACCTTACACAGCTTGTCTTTCAGGAGAGGTAACTGTATAGAGTTCATAACTCTGTCAGAGGTGGATCAGGTCTGGTTACCTATCTGAAGTGTCTTGAGAAACCTTGGAATCTACAAGGCTCACACAAGCCTGTGTAAGCAAGGTCCTACCAGGTCCTACATATGCATTTGCTATGCTTTAGTTCTAGCATGTTAAGTGAGAGTACACATAACTTTATCCGTATCTTGTAGAAAATTGCTTCAATTTATAGAAACAAACACATGGCTACGTGTGGTAAAGTAGGAAATCTGTAACTAACTTGACTCGGAATAAGTTCTTCAAGTAACCATATGCCAGTATTCAGATGAGTGTAGGCATGTGAACAATTATGGCCCAGGCTTACTTTTTAAGGTCATCTTTGCATGATTAAAAAAAAAAAAAAAAAGAAGAGATGTCCAGTCAGGTAAATGAAACTGGGGTTAGGCCTGAATTAATGCTGCAGTCAAGTGTGCATTGGAAAGTACTACTTGCATAACACCTTTTCTTTGTGCTGACCTAGATGTGATACCTCTCCTTCCACCTGAGGGTGCAGGTGCAGCCTGTGCTTGCTGAGTCCTTCCCCTGCTAGAGCAATTCTGGTCAAGTCTTTGTAGTGCCGATGATTACTGAAGTTTTGTATCAGTTTTTGTATCAAATATCTCCCCTGACAGGAATGCTTTTATATTAACTAACAGATATTACTGCTGCCTGCTGATTTTATAGAGTTTATTAATAACTATATTAAAAAGGTAGTCTAGATGATGAAGTAGTGGCTCATATTAAATAGTGGCTCAAGCAGTGCTGGAAAACTCCTTAGAGAGTAGTTTCAGTCAAAACAGATATTGTAATATGACCACATAACATTCCTATTTAATAAGAAATTTAAAAAATAGAAACTGGATATGTATCAAATTACTTTTTTTTACAGAGAATTATACATTTTATTTCTGTCTTTAAACAGCTAGCAAATTTTCTTCAGACCCTTAAAATGGCCATAACAGAAATATTGAATGCCAAGTTACAATTTGTTAATAACTTTTAAATGCAATGAATCAATACCTTATGATTTTTTTCAAAATCAGAAGCAAGTTTTAAACTAAAATCCAAAAATATTAGCCTTACTTACTATTTTCCTGCTCTATAGGAACCACTGGATTGCCATTTCTGGGGGCAGAAAGAGTGAAATATGTGAGCTATTAAGAGTTGCATGCTTTGTAAAGCACATATGAAAGTTATTTTTAGAAATTCAATTATCTAAATAGTAGTTGTCCTTCTGATTTTGTTAGTTGTGCTTTTCTAAAGAGAATTGATATCAGTATATGAAAATATTTGACTTAGTGAGAGATTTTATTGGAATGTGTTGGGGAAAAAAATAAGCATGTTAAATCACCTGGCCCAATACAGAACTGCTTTCTGGTCCCTTTTGAAATCAGCTTTGGTTATTCCCTGTATAAAGTGGAATGCTCTTTTGTAAGTTCCTTTACCCTATTTCCATTTACCTCCTTAGTTTGTAAATTCTGACAATCATGAGGTGCTGCCTATACACTTGTACAGCAAGATGTATAATGAGGCAGCAGTTTCTTCTTCTGTTAGAGAAGCACAAGTTAATGAAACAGTGATGAAAGTTTGAACTATGTTAAGACAACTGTGACAGCCATTCTGTCACATGCTCTGGTTATGTAACTCCATTCTCACATGCTTTGGGTTAATATTTTACCATTCCTCTGAGATCTTTGGAAGTTATTTCTGCATCAGTCCAGAACCTGAGCTGGTGTGATAGCAGACTGTGGAACACAATGACTCTAAAGTGCAGCCATGACCTGGAAAGCGAAATCCTTTAAAGCAGATTATTTTTCAGGCCTGGAAAGACTTTCTGGTAATGCTGCAGGTTAAATTCTGCATTTTTAGTACCTTTCTAAAACGTTTGGCTGTTGGAATTATCTCAGAATTTCTGATCAGAGATAGTTTCTTGCTTGTAGTTGTGAATCTGAAGTTGTAAGGGGAAAGTTGACACTAGTGATGGAAATACAAAGGTTTTCCCTAGAGAACAAGACATACGAAAATGGTGCTCAGCCTCAAAGTTAAAGGCTTCACATTTGGTTTTGGTTAATGACATTTGAAGAGTTCTCATTTGTGTTGTATGAGTCTACTTGTACTTGGGTGTTAGTTGTAATTACAAGGAGTTAAGACATCAGGTTGCAACATTCAGACCTTTGAGATAAAGCCTTTTTCTGTTTTGTGTTGTCTGATTTGTTGATGTAAAATTTAGAAACTTGCTTCAGCATTAGGATCAAGTATGCTCAGATTTACCTTGTGGCTTTGATTTGAACATTCTGGGTGGCAGCTTCACACACTCTCACTGCATCATCCAGGCTAATGCCCTCAGTGCACAGTCCACAGATGTAAACAATCTGATCTCGTGGCTGCAAACTGCCTTCCACACTGGCAGGAGAGCCAGGCACTATCTCTAGCACATAAATACCTTGTAACTTGCTTCCAGCTCCTCCTGTCAGCTTCAAGCCTAGAATAATGCAGAGAAAGCATCTTTTGTGGCAGAGTGTTTTGAATTTCACTGTCAGTGACTTAAAGTGGAATAAATGTGAGTCATTGAAAGATAGGCTGAAGTAATCACTGACATTATAAATAACAGTCTTGCCTCAGTAAGATGGGGTGTATAAGCTGGACTAAAAGAGTGAAATGCCATTAGATGTTAAAAAAAGTATGAACAAACTTAAATAGTGGATTTCTATCTCTGTGTTTCAGTGCTGCCGTAGTGCTTTATTTCACCTGATGTTCAATAGTCATTGCAATAGGACACTGAGCTGCATGGCTCCCTCCTTACCATCACATTTCAATGCCTTGCAGTCTTCAGGGTGCCATTGGGTAGGGAGGCCTATGACAGCTGAGGAGGTACCTACACAGTGCAAACGACATTCAAGAAACCTCTGAACAAACTAGTTCCTACCTGGAAACAGGATGTTGTACAGAAGCAAATACAGGCATACTGTTTCCTGAGTCTACAGTTTTATCTGTGTGCAGTATTCATAACATGCTTCAAAAATATCAAGATATATTGTGAGGATTTATTTTATCATTTGTATTGCACAATGTAGATAAAGCCTTGTGTCTGTGGTGAATCAAGGACTCAAGTGGAGACTTTTTGAATAGCAAACTGTACTCTCAATCTGTGGCTCATCCTTCTTAAACTTTATCTTTCCTTCAATTTTTTTCTTTCCCACCAAATATACCTTTATGTGTCTCTGCAGGTAGTAGATATTATTGTCCAACTACCCAAAACTTATATATGTCAGTAACAAAAATGTGAGACTGGAAATCTCCTAGAAACTTCAGTTAATAGGGTGATGATGCAAAGATCATTTTTCCAGCTATCTTCATTAGTCTTATAAGAGATACTAGTCTTCCCTCTTAGGTGCTGCCCAAAATAAAGCTCTCGTTCCTTGGTCATGGGTGATCATGAAGAGCATAAAGGTGTCAAGGTCAGTTTGGATCATACTGATCCAAGACCACATTTACTTATGATTATCTTATGCTGTCATTCCTGTCCGAAATAGCAAATACAGCATTTACTACACACCTAGCTGTCCATCAGCCCCCTTTGTGAGAGTAATTTCAGGAATCTCATCTGGCCTAATGGAGGGACATGGGTCACTGTCAGCACGGCCAACCACAAGGTGCAGATCTGGAGGAGAACTTTGCAGTAAAGTCAGGACTTCGTTGCATGGTAAAGATGTGACGTCAATTCCATTCACCTAAATGACAAACCAGTAAAATAATTTCATAGATCTCATTGACCATTGTTTACTTCACCCTCTACTCTGAATTTTGCATATGAACTTACATTAGTTTTTACTTCCTTGTTACTGCTTTGCTGTGGTATTTAATGTCAATAAATTAAACAGTTAAGATTGCAGTAATATTTCTTTTCTGAACTTTCATTTTTCTGAATGCAGAGCTTTAATAAAAGTAGCCTTTTTCCCATTGAAACTCAAGATCTTGTTGCAAAAAACAAGGAAGAGGGTTTTATGCAAAAAAACTGAACATGAACTAGGCTGAAAAAAAGGTTTTATTCTTACGTTAGAAAGGACATAATTCCTGCATCCTTTGTGCGTCACCTATCATCTTATTACATGAATTTAGTTTATGTCATTTAATTGGGAAGGCATTTAATGTCTCACTTGTTTTGAATTGTTCCTAGATTCATGTTATTTGCCTGGTCCTACAATCTATTCAGTCTGAAATTTATCCAACTGAGGCCAGCAGAATTAGATTTATTATATTATTTACTTACCTAAATAATAAAATATACCTAAATACATGATAAACGGGTGATACCAAACAAAGAATGCCAAAGCTAAATGACATTAATCTGCAAATATTTTCTCTGCATAAACTAAAACAATTACTGTACCATAATGATTCTGTCTCCCCTTCTCAATCTTCCATCAGAAAGGGCAGGATCATTCAAGATTTCATCAACGTAGAGGCAGGTGTCAATTTTGTTAAGAACTACAGAGAATCCATAACCACTGTTCTCTGACTTCGTCAAAGTCACAAAGATCTCCATTTCCTATTAAAACAAGCACAGGGTATGTTTCACGTGGGCGTTTCTGTTGCTTCCGTAACATCTTCCATAATTTTTATATGCAGGTAGGAATCAGATCCTGAGATGATAAAGAATATGCAAAAGGTGTTCTGCCATATCCCAGAATTGTGGAGGTTCATGTTGATTGATTTATAGGGCCCAACAAAGCAGAGAATGCCACCAGAACGTGGGATTAGGTGTTTGGAATGTGTAGAGAAAGGCTTGTAGTCCTCTGAGCTGACAAGTGTTGCTATAGCAGGGTGCAAAGATTGCTGTTGTTACTGCTGTTGCTGTCCCACTGAAGGAAATGCCTGGAGCTAAATTTTGTCCACAGTGCTCTCAAATTAGTAGGGATTCATAGCTCATTAGTGTTCTAGGAATGCAAGATGTTCAACATTTGGCAGGACTGAGCCTTACATTTTGAATAGTAATTAGCACAAGGATCATACTTTCTTATCAGGACATTACAGCAGTATCACTGAAACAAAGTGATTTTCTGCATAGCCTTGAAACGTGGCAGAAAAAATCCAAGTAGCTGACTCCAATTAATTTTAGAAGCTACTAGAGAGCTTTTAGGCCTTTGTACACTGAGAATAATAACGAAGAATTTTGGAAAGTTGGGGAAACTTTCCACAGAGTGAGATGTCAAGAAAAAAGAAGTAGCCTTAAGGCAAATGGTTAAGAATTCTGGAAAGGTGGGTTTAGTGGAAGGTCTGGTTTATTTGAAGATTGTGAATATTCAGGAAAATAATTAAAAAAAAAAAAGTCACATGGAAATAGCATAGAAAATGACTTAAAATTAATGTTTAACACTGTAACATTCTTAAAATTGTTTCTTCTCCCTTGTATTCTACCTGTTGGTAATTTGGTACCCATCACATACCTGTGTGCAGTCTTCATTTTCTTCCTTCTCTTCCTCTGGCTCCTCCAAGTCTTCCCACTCATTGTCACTGTCATGTGTCTCTCTAGCAGGCAGGGAGGATGATGAGGGACCACAAATAAGTGGCTGTGGGGTCGCAGTGATTGCAGAGACTGTCTTGGAGCTTCCTCCTCGTGGAAGTGAGGTCACAGACATTGAGCTGACAGTGAGATACTCTTCATCAATAGGAGTTAGAGAGAGAGTTTCAGGCATACATTTTGTGTTCAACAGGGCATCATGACTCTTATTAAACACGCGGCTGGAAAATAAAAAGATTGCAGTGCTGGGGTTTTCCTCCACATGCTTTATTAGATGGCCACTGAAAAGTCTCCTGCTTGTGCATTACCTTATTTTCATTTTAATGAAAATTACTAAATTACTAGTCATGGTATTGAATTGCTGTCTGAATCCCCCAATGGTAGTATAAAAACAAATAAATAATCAATATTTTGCAAAGCTACTTAAAGGATTAAAAAGCTTTCATTATTTACCTTTGCAAAATCTTGCACTCTTCTAATTTTTTTAAGGTATTAATTAGTACTTTGGTTGTTGCTTCTTTAAAAGAATACTTGGACAAAGCCCAGACCATTAATTATTGCATCTTCCATAAAAAAATTAATTAACTTTTCTGGTAAGCAGTATGGATATTAAAATACCACTACAGTTTTTATATTAGCAATTTTCTGGAAAAAGGAATGCCGGCCACATTTCTGGCTTCTACAGGTCTTTCCTTGGTAACTGGGCACAGACCAGAAACATGAAATATGAAGTGATTCCTGTTTCTTCACAAAAAGTAGAAGTCCTTACTCCCCTTTGTTAGCTTGCCTTTATTCTTATGCTTGCCTTGAAGCATATGAGTTGTCCAAAAAATTTCAATGGACTTATTAAATTAATTGAATTAAAATTATTATTGATTCTATTCCACTATATTGCAGACAAAGTATTCAGCACTTTTGATGTTCAAGCCCAAACTGTAATCATACATGCTGTGTTTAATATTTTTGGCTGTTTTCTTTATGAACCCTAGTAACAACAGTGGCATCCTCCCAAAAATTTACCATTAGAGCTCATAAAAATGGTGGAAACACTTTTTTTTTTTTTAAGTATGTTTTCTTCATATCAATCCTTATTGAAATAGTGCTAAACCTCATCCATCTTAAAAACACCTAAAATGGGATACTCATATCTAAGTCAGCCAGGATCTTTGTATCTTTGGTACAAGTGAACTGTCCATCATCTCCCAAGCAAACACAGACAACTAAAGTGAAAACAAATTGCACATTCTGTATGAAATCACAGAAGATCTCAATAAAATTCATATCAGAAAATCTATACATTTGCATTAAATGTTTTGAGCAGTCTGGTGAAATTTCTTCAAAGAAGTCCTTTATTAATGCCTATTTTCTTCTGGGGATTTTGTGTGGGTTTAGCTGGAAGGATTTAAATTGAGATTATGTTTAAAATATTGTTAAAATTCATGGCATCCTAAACTTCTTTGGCTGCCTTTTAAAAATTCAAAAGTTGATATTAAATGATGCTGAAAATGTATCAAACAAAAACATTTATTTCAGAACTTCCTTCTTGGAAGAGTCCAAAACTTTTCTTGGAATTGATATTTTCCAATAATGAACTTAGTTTTGTTGAATCTGTATTATCTCTTGGCAAATATGTTTGCTGCAGACGTATTTCTGCTGGTTTTACTCTCAGAAGTAGAGAAGCAGATAATTAAGCAGGAGCTTCATTCGTGAATCGAGTGAAGCTTCTCCACTTGACAAAGAGAAGCTAAAATTATGAACTGCCATTATGATCCCACTTGAGTTGCACTGGGTAGTGCTGTCACTCCTCAGAGACTGGACTGTCTGGGGCTGTGCTTGATAAGTGTCAAAAGAAACAAAATTATTTCAAATGACTATGTGGAGGAATAGAAATTAGTTTCTCAATAAAATTACTAAAGGTGTAAGTTAAAGACCCCTAGAAAACTTTCAGTTTTTCTTTGCATCAGTCTTTTCTGTTCTAATAATTTATACTTTTTTGCACTGGGAAAGATGATGAAAATGGAATGGATTGTCTTCTGTGTGACCATGTCTGATATAGCCAAAGGAGTATAAAAAGTCCATTTGCACTATATTTTATTGTATAATTCCTCTGGCTCAGGGGTTCTACTGGCTTCTGAAGACCAGAAAACAGAAAGTAACCTTTTTTTTTTCCCTCCATGATCATAGTTTGTCCTCTGAGGTGTTTTTATTTCCTATGAAAAAATTTGAAATTAAGAGATCCCACAATAAGAAAAATTTTTGGTGCCTATTTAAGTCAACTCTGAAAAAAATTGAAAGTAAAAAATCATATAATCAATAAAGTATTTGTTTCCTGTTTAGGTGAACAGAAATTTTGCACTGATTTCAAATGGCAACCACCTTCAGCTGAACATAAATGATTACAGTGGTGCAGAAGTCTTACAAGCATCTTGCAATGCAGACATATGCAAAATTCCAATAAGATGAGAGTAAGTAGGGAAAGCAGATTATGCAGGTCAGAATAAGATAAAACAAAATCTTCAGCAATCAGGAGTGATTAGAAGCAGAGAGCCCTGTACTTAAACCTTAGCAACTAACTTTTAAAGTTCTAAGAGTCAAAGGAAGGCCTGCAGAAGAGATTTTGGTATTCCCTACCTTTTGGCCTGTCCAAATTCACATGGTGAGTAGCAGTTCTGCTTCACTTCCTCCTCTAGAGAGGGGTAGACTTCAGAACTGGAAGCTTCTTGATGCATCTTCCAAAGATGCTTATAGAAACTCTCCCTGGAAGCTGGGAGATTCTGTATGGGCCTCTCTTGAAGCTCAGCCTCCTGCTCTTCATAAGCTGAGCTGTCATCCTCAGGAGGCTCACTGAAATCTTCTCCCACTGGGGAATCGAGGCAGTCTTCGAGGTCTGGAGAGGTGCTGCCTCCATCACTGGTAGATTGATCCATACTGTTTCCTGCCTCTGTGCTGCCTGGCATTTCTGCCACAAAGTCCTTAATTGGAGATGGTGCTGGAGTCTATCAAAGAACCAGAAAGATTAGTGTAACTCCTTTTTAATCTCCCATCTTTTTTTCCTTCAAGAGCCAAATATTTTGAAAAGACAGTATTAACAAGCTTCTGAATGGGAAAATACCAAATGGTAGCTGGAAGGAAGGAGAAAAAAATGGGAGGTGTTCTCTCACCAAATAACTCTTTTGTCTTAATGCTTATTTTTCACATTTGCTAGAGGTTATTTTTTAATATTTCCGTTTACATCATGCCTCAGTGTTGTGTCTATATTCTCTATATTCTCTTCATTCCATGGAAGTATCTTTCAGACTTGACACCCATGCAACTGACCATAGAAATCAGCCAAGGGCACACTGCAGCAGAGCAGCAGGTCAGCTTGTTATCTGGAGATGGTTCTGACACTCATTTCTGTCTGCCTCTGCGTGGCTATAAATCCTGGTGGGATGGGAACAATGCCTGGGCCATTCTGAATGAAGCAAGAGTAGTGCAAAAGCATGTCCCTTGTGAGAGTACTTGTTATGTGCTCATCAGCTGTGTTCAAGAAGCAGGAGTAAAAATGCTAGCACATCTAATGGAAATGTTTTAGTCTCTGCAGTGTCTACACTTTGGGGGTATTTTTTGTTTGTTTGTGTTTTGTTTTTTCCCCTGCAGATTCTGCTAACTATCAATAAGAACCTGAATAACTGGTTGAAACCATTATTTCATTTATTTTATTTCATTAAGAGATAGTCTGGATAGGAAAAGTTCTTTATTTTCTTCTCACAGTGGGGAGTTAAAATAGCTGCATTTGAGAATATCTGCAGTTTCTGCCTGAGGATCTGGTAGAGTATTTTTAGAAGCACCACTAGGAGACCTGCTTGGGTATGTGCGGTTTCACTCCAATGATAGTACAGCAACTCAAAAGTTGTTGGACTGGGAGAAATATATTTCATGTCTGCCAGATTTGTATTCTTTTGGTTGCTAAGAAAATGTCAGTTGAACTCTGCAGGTTGAGTTAAAACCAGGAAAGGAAAGAAATGGAATAGAGGGCCTTGGAGAAAAGGGAAAGTTGACTTGTTCAGGACTGGATAGAAAATAAAAGTGTCTTTCCAGGTTTACAGAAGCAAGTTTCTGTCAGAAGCTTTGCCTTACCAGAGAAATCTGCTCTATTTCTGGAAGAACACCTTTAGGTGGTCTGCAAAGTAGCAGTGTAACTTCTCGAGGAGCTCCTCTTAACAAATGCAGGACATCCTAAACAGAAAGAAGGAATGTTATATTTCTGATGGAACACAGTATATCGTACGTGCCATTTTACCAACTGACATGGAGAAAATTTTTGTTGTGAATGTTACATTTCTGTTATTTGTGCCTCTCAGCAGTGTCTGAGGGCCCATATTCATTACTGAAGGATTTTCATACAAATGGACCATAGTTCATATGTGAACGTGTATCTAAAGTCAAGTCAGTTCTGTTTACAAACTTCTGTTTCAACATCAGGCACATAGGTTTAGGTTAATTAATTTTCTTTAAGAAAACAGAATTTTCAGGCAAATTCATTCAAACTACATGTGGCAGTAACACATTGTTGGTCAATTATTCCAGCACAGCTCCCCAAACTACCATATTCCAATGGAAAAAATAAATGCACACATAGGCCATTACCATTTAATTTCTTCATTGAGTATAGAATTTCTCATTCCAGGTTAAAAACTTACACAGGACTTTCTACTCTGCATAGAAATTTGAATCTGGGGCATTATATTTAGCATGACATTACAAAGCAAAATGACCACAGGGGTAGAATTGTTCCAATCATGCATAACAGCAACAAATATTCCAACTAATTAACAACTGGTGTGCATCTAACAATAGCATTCATACATCAGTGGTAGAAACTTATAAATTAAATAGCAGAAGAAATTCGCTGTCAGAATTAATTTAGAATGGAAATTCTACATAGGAGTTCTAGAGAGGTATCCTACATAAAAATCAGATTAATTATATGCAAATTCTGCCTCCCTCTGGTGATAATTAAGTTTAAATGTATTGTCTTTATTAACCTGTTACCCAGATGGAGCCCCAGTAATAATACTTCCTGTTACCTGGTACAGGAGCCCTTTGAGAGGTTTCCCATTCACAGCTAAAATGACGTCTCCAACTTCAATTTCTCCATTCTCTTCAGCTGGCTGCCCTGGAAACAGCCTTTTGATCCTGACAATAGCTCCTCCAAGGTGTTCACAAGCATCTCCTTCCATCTGCAGAACACTAAATCCAAGGCCTCCAGAATTCTTGGTTAATTTCACTTCAAACGTGTTATCTGCTCAAATCAGAGATTGGAAAAGAAGTTGGAACTATGGCATATGTACCCTCTGAGGAGCCAGTATAAACCGTATTCTCTAAAGACTTTTTCCCTGTGTGCTACAGAGGTAGATATACTGATACTGAAGTCAAAAGAAGGTTTAGGTGTTCCTTTATCTTATGTAAGTCCTTGAAATCTCACTGTCAGAATAGAGAGAACTGGAAACTATTCCACCATGTGTTCACAGTCTGGTACAAGCCCATTAAGGAAAAAACTTTTTGTACCAACATAAAGAGATTCACATTCTATATTTTTCTGACATTCTTCTGTAAGTATTGCATAGATTTTACTATTCTGTAGCTGCCTGGTGTTAGTTTACGTCTTGCACTAACCAGCATAAGCTAGAATTGGAGCTGCTGCTCTTTCCAGTCAAGAATGAGAGATGAGGCCTTTCCCAAACACCATGCTTGTAGCTGAATTCCAGTGTAGAGGAGTAACTGCCCCATGGAAAAGTATGGCTCAGACTTAGTGTTTATGACACGACCTTCAGTAGAAGATCAGCATTTATTTGTTGGCTAAATTCTGTGTAAGTGACCTCTAAATCTTCTCCTTTTAAGAAATTAAGTGATGGCAGTCTCTAGTTCACTCCAGCTTCATCACTGTCACAGCATCAGTAGCTGTGGTGGTGAGGCTCTCGCTGGGTAACAGCCTGGCCACATCAACACAGCTGCTTCCTGCCTCAGAGTGCTGTGGAGTACAGACAGGGGTGTCCCCTTGCCAGCCCAGCTTCACACAGGCTGAGAGAGACAGTATTGATGCCTAGGATAAATTCAGCTATATCTAGCCACTATAATTCTATGAACATCAGAAATATTTTGTGCAGAATTGGTTTTTGATAAGGCGATTAATATTGAATATTATTATTTTATTCAGTATACAGTTTTCCTTCCAACCCACAGAAATTTCATAGAATTATTTTCATTCATTCCTTTCCTGCACACTGTAGGAAGTCACCCTGAGTTCCTTCTTTATCACTCACCATCTGTCAAAAAGCAGCAGTTCTTGGTACCATCTGTGAGGGATGTTGCCACAGAAACAACTGCACATTGCTCCTCCTTTCTGTCATTAGCGGTCAGACATGGCTCTGCCAATTGGTAGTTTCCCCTTTCTAGAACCAGTTTGGCAATCTAAAACAGTGATGAACAGGTTCCAGTTACACAGGACACAGTGAGCCCTGAGTCTTTTTACTTTTCTATTTAGAGGAATGGGGTTGGAACAGAGTGGGGGTGTTCTTTCAGCCAAGCTTGGCTACTGTGCTTCACACTAAGTCCAGTTTAATCTGTTGGGTATCTTGTTGATCTCCGCTGTTGTACAAACCTGGCCAGATTTCTTAAGGTGTTCCACAGCCTGTTTGTGGGTGATGCCACAGAGGCTGATGCCATCTACTTCCAGCAGACGATCACCTGAGGTAAAAAAAAACCAAAAAAAACCCAACAAAGAACATCAAGTTGCTTTGATGTTCATATTCAGAGGGTGTAAACCTTGAGGCAGTCCATGTTACAATAGATCTTCATGCTTACATGTGTCAAATTAATATTAATTTACAGGAAAGGAATACCGCTTGCTGTACAACATTCTACAACTAGCAGCTAAAACATTCCAGGGTATTCTGTAAGTAAATGCAGTGATAGCATCTGGTTATCACAGAAACAATGATGGCAGAGTCACTAGCCTGATAGCAGCTACAGAGCATAACTCTACAATGTTGGTGTGAGGCTTCTGTTTTTTCAGTGGGATCCCTATATGTAGTACAGGGAAAAGCTAAAGAATGATGGACCACATATTACATTTCACAGTTGTAACACCTCCAATCCCAAATGTGTTTCACTGTCCACGCTAACAGTGAGTTCTGCAGCCCAGGGTTTTATTGCCAGACATGTTACCTATCTTTATTTGTCCATCCTTATCTGCTGGTCCCCTGGGAATAATTGACTTCACATATATCCCTCCATGACGCACACTGGTGTTAATTCCACCCTGCAAAACATGCCCACAGATTAGAGTCTTCATATATTCTTCCTGTGGTAAAAATCATAGCAACTTACACATGCATTGCAGAGTAACTGCTTCAGGAATTACTTATTTAAATATTGGAAAAAAGGGAAAGAGGATATTACTCCAAAACCCCATCAAGTTATATACTTGTGTAATATACTTCCACAGGCAGTAATCTTATTTTATTTTTCAGGAAAATGCAATGTATTTCTATGTGACTATATAAAAATATTTACTAAATGTTCATAAAGTTTTCCCTATGCTCACATAAAATGGTCTTGCGTCTTTCAGTTATTCTGTAGACCAGCTTCTAAGCTGTGCAATATCCATTCTTCCATTATTAATCTTTCAGACAATATATGAAGCATGGACCTGAACTTGGACACTCACAGAAATTCCAGATTAACCTAAGAATCATGTTCTGTCCCTCTACATGCCCTGGCCAAATTCAGATGAAAAAACCAGCCCTTAATTTCTTCTGCAGGCAATGAAATGGCTGTTGCTTCACATTCTATTTCAGCAAAGACTTTAAGGACATCTCCTGGAGGGATAAATTCAACTTTAATAGCTAGGACAAGGACTTGTTATTCAAGACAGTTTTCACTGCTGCCATCTCTAGTCCTCCCTGACCAAACTCTGCTTTCAGTGGTAGATCTTGTTCTCAAACTGAGTAAGGACAGAAAGGGTTTGTACTGCCATGTGCTTTATGCCAGGACACTTCTTTCACAGATGGTGTGGGTAAGAACCACAGAATGAGCAAAGGCAGTATTTCATGCATTCTGTGTCAAACAGTTGGACACTTAGGTTTAAAAGGTGCCATGCTAACAGTTTCTGTTATCAGCCTAACTTCTGTCTTTGTTCTCAGTCAGGTAACAATTTGAGAGACAATTAAAGATTAACAGTAACACTTGCAGTAATGCTGATTCCAAAAGTCCCATCTTCTTTAACAAGCTCCACTGAGTAGATTTCCTTTGAGTTGGTTTCTGATGGAGATGGTAAGTGGGAAGAATCAGCTGCCTGTCTCAAAAAAAAAAAAAAACAAACCACCAATTTTAGTGAGATTACAGCATCTTGGTTTAAAAAGAAAGGGGGAGAAAGGAATTAAAAAAAAAAAAAAAAAGGAAGAGATCATATCCAATAGATATAAAAGGTTTGATTCTGCTGTCACTGTAAACTTGGAGAGATACCATTTATATCCCTGATGTTATTGGAAGGTTATGCTAATGAAGCTCAAAAAGCAATCTGTCTAAATGCACATAACCTGAGTATATATAGAGAGGATATCTAAAAGTAGGAAATTAGACACAGCATGTTCTGTGACTGGTTTGAAAACTTAAATACCACAAGAAAATAATCAAAATTTTGTCCCTCCACTGGAAAAGGAAGGAGAATTTTTAAAACATTTTGTAGAAGAGTTTCCCCATTTATTCACATACTCCAGACATGTCTATCATTTTGACATTTCCAATGTAATTTATTTCAAGGTTTTCTGTCTCCTTTCCTTCACAGTTACTTTCCCTTCTACATGTATCTGGTATTTTGTTATATGTTGTGTGCTGGGTGTAACATTACCGAGCAGCATCAAAATCTCAGTCACCTCTATATCCAGGCTATCAGCTGAAGGGACTGGAATCCTAGGGCCCAATTTCGCTGCTAAATTCCGAGAGAGAGTCTTCTCAAGTTCATCTATATTCGTGTCCTGTTCTTTGGGGAGAGCTGCATGACAATCCTGAATCTTTTTTCTCCCACTCTCTACACAAGAGATCTCAGATCCACTAGTGCTGTTTCCTCTTGATAGATTCTTTTCTTCATTTAATCCTTCTTCATATATGTCTGTAAAGCCATACCAAAACAAGAGATTGTTGAATGCAAAGAGCAAGTAAACTGAAAGAAAAATATTGTTGTAACCCAGCACAAGAGGACCAAGTAACTTCATATTTCAACTGATTGTGAAATCAGATCTATAAAATGAGTTAGTGTAAAATGAAGCACTGCTATTGTAAGTGTTCAGAAATGTGTATGCTTCCTCACTGCAGAGGACTATCACTCTCTGGAAGAACAAGAAATGCCAAAATTCCTTTAGTGCTCAGCAAGGCAGTCCATAAGAGGTTTTTTCACACTGATGTAGCAGAGATATCACATGATTAGAAGTCGACTATCTTAGTGTATGGTTGTTCTAACTGGCAGTCAGAAGCAGGAACATAGTACTGCATCCCAGTGCCTAATAAATGTGAGTGTCTTGAGTTAACTATTAGCATCCCGGAGCAAGGAGAGGCATTTGCCTTTATACCTTTGGGTTGAGAAATGATGAGCTCCACTTCGTCAGGAGAGTTCTGTATGATTTTAACTGCAGTATTAAATGAAACACCCTCAAGACTAATATTATTCACAGAGATGAGTCGTCCTCCTTAAAAAAAAATATATAAAAGAAGAGAAACACATCTAAATAAGGAAATAAATCCAGAGTAGCTAACTTTAAACTATGCAAGTATTTTAACTCTAATTAAAAACCATGAAAAATGACCTGGTTTGATATTTCCAGCTCTGTCTGCAGGTCCCCCAGGGATAATTGAAGAGATGAAAATACCAAGGTCTAATTTTCCTACATTTTCTCCTCCAATAATTACAAAACCTGCAAAAACGAGATAGCATGAGAATGCAAACACTGGCTAAAAAGATCTTAGGAGCACGAAGGCTCTTCGTCCAATGGCATAAGTTTTGTACATGATCTGAAGGACGGGGAGCTTTGATTTACTGGGCATCAAGGTCTTGACTTTGGAGAACTTTAGACTTACATTATAATTAAAGTGTGCTGGTGAATTTGGTCACTATTTAGATACAATTTAAACAATAAAAACGGATGTTTTCCTGGCTTGGTACTTTTAAAGACTGTAACTAATTTCTTGCATGAGTCATGAACTAAGTGGACCTGCAGCATTTAACATCTGCAGGAGGGAAACTATATGAAAGCTCATTAGATAAATTTGAACAATATTCTGCATCATGCAACAAGGAAACCTGAGGTGGGCCATGTAAACTTCTAATGTAAGAGATCTAAGAAAATTAAATCTGTTGTTCAGTAGTTCAGTTTCACTATCCTAACTCTGACTGTTGAAATATATTCTTCTCATTGCTATAATAGTTGAGTTTGGGATTAGGATGTTACACACAGACCTGCACCATTTATAAATTTGATTTTTAATTGTATTAATGGTCATTTGTGAAACCAGATGGTCTGAACTCATCCACAAGAACCGGATACAGTGTGATTAAGGTATTAGATAACAAAAATACTATCCAAATAACAATCCAAAGGTTGAGAAACATTCATGCTAAGTTTGTGTAAACACTTTGCACCCCCAAGGGCACAACGCCTCTAAGGTCTAAGATAAATAAAATCAATACAAGTGTGTTTCAGATACAAAACTAAAACCATGTTTCTTTCATTCTACTCTTAGCACTTGGTTCCTTCAGTCTCTGTGGCCTTAGTTAATATTCAGAAAATATAATGGTCTTGATTCATGTGCTTAGTTCTTTTCTGTCCTGGAAATTCTGAGTTGTTCACAAAGATTGGTACTCTTACTCTATAAGAAGAATAAACAGACTAAAGGAGTTTACAGTCTTGCCCAGCCTGAGTCAGCGAGCATCAGTGTTAGCACCAGGATATGATAGTCCCAGTAACCAACACAACATTTATGTTCCTTACTTACCAAATCCATTCTTAGGGTCACGTTTTAGGCTGACACAAATGATTTCTCTTTCTAGACCACTTAGCAAAACTTCCTTTTGCATGGCTGGTGATCCAGGTGCTGCAGAAACAAAACAGCTAGAATAAATGTAGATTAATGCAGGGAGACAGTTTATTTGTGTATTATGCAAAAATGGAGCTTCAATAATTAATATATATTTAATCCTTGTTTTCAGCATTACTGTTACTTTTGAATCAATATAATTTTGGAAGGAAGCTCAAACAAGTCTTCAGAAGTTTTCATTCTTTCAAAAAAACTCTGTACAGAGCTGTGCACCGTCTTCCTATGATGTTCCTTTCTGGGAGAATATATGTTTTTCTGCAATGTTTTTATTAAGATTAGAGTATTTAAAGAGTCAGGCATGTAGGGTCCATTGAACCTGAGGGTGATTTGGACACAAAATCTTCTGTGGGCTCTAGCCTGAGGCCCTGTGGGCCCTTTTGGCTCCAAGAGTGCAATCCAACCAACACCAATTGCAATGGTGGCTACTTAACATTGAGCAATTGACACAGTGTGTTTAAAGTACTGTTCTAATTTTTAAATTGACTAAGCAGATAAGCTTCATATTCCATAGATTGGCTCCCCATGCACATGCAGTCTGGCTTCTGATAGAAAATTAGATATCCAGTCCTTATTCCAGGAAGTGTCATGCAAGTGCAAGAGGAGAGGAAAGACCTGGAGCCTATGCTTCTTATGCATTATTTATTGAGTTGTAGATCTCAGTTTTGCACCAAGCAATGAGGTCTGAGCACAGGGATATTGCTCCATGCAAGAGTCTCTGGGTGTACTGAACTACATCTCTGTGGAGCGTTAGGCACCACTATAGAATAATTTTATCACAAAGTCCCTTACCACTGAATCTGATGCAAAGTGGGAGTTAAGAGGAAGAAAACAGCTTGTCTTGCTAAACTCTGGATTAGTTTCAAGGACTAGAAGTAAAAAAGGATAGTCTTTAATCTGTCAGTAAAATATGTGTTGGTGTCCTTCTATTGAAACAATACACATGGAAGTCTCTCTCATGGTACTGTCTCTCTTTATGATTATTATACTCACCACTGATTGTGTTCTGAGTTGAATGGATGGAGAGGAAGTCATAACTCCTTTGCTTTCCATTTAAATTGATGTGCATTTCTGACTGAGATAGCCCTGATAAAGATCTGCATGGCAGGAAAGGAAGACTGTGTTACAATAAATATCAGCAATGGTATTTAGCACTCTTCATTGTCATTAGTCTGTCAGAGCCAAGTTGGGAATGCACAGGTTTATAGCCTTTCAATGAGTATTCTGATTTCTGGGACTTATTTCATTTTAGGGCACAGGTAATAAAAGCTGCCATTAGACCACTCATATCATGACTGATTCCTCCTGTGTTTTGCTCTGAGCTGACTGCAGGTATCAGGAAAACACTGCATAGCTTCACCATGATTCATTTAGTCCCGCTGTCCATTCAGACAAAACCATGTCTGAAAGTTTTTCTGGTAATTCACGTTCTCCTTGACTCTATTCTCACTCTTAGTATTCTAAAAGGCACTAGGATTCATCAAAGGCCTTGAGGCTGTGCAGCTATAGTAACCACCTACACAGGTGAATGTACCAAAACAAAGGGGGAGAAGTTCTTGCACTTTTCCCTATGATTTGCACATTTAGACATGGAGGAATCAACTAGGTAATGATCTCTGCATTCCTGATCAAAACCAGCTTCTGATGGTTTTTTAGTTCACATACTGTAATTTCCAGTAAAGATACACAGACATGAAAGATTTTACATTCATTCTCCCCCATTTTTATACTTCCCCATTACCCAACTAGTGGTTGCTTCTTGAGTCTGGCACAAATTTAAATGTCACTCTTTTTCAAGTTCTTCTCTGTTATTCTATTAATTTCCTGCCTGCATTTACATTACTGCTGGCACCATGGAGCCCCAGACCTTTTGGTGTGACCACAAGAACCGAAGAAAAAAAAAATCATTTATGTCTGTGTCTTCTTACACATGTTCAGAGAGAAAAAGCAAAGCTACCTGCCAAGATTGCTTTTGTCTCTAGTCCTGTTGTTGGTTTCCACACTGAGGTTATCACAAGATTTGCTCATCATCCCAGCAGAAAGGTTTTCCAGGTTTGCTCCATAAAGCACATTCTCTGAGCGAGACAGTCTCTGAATAAGGGCAAGGTGTTCACGCTGAGCTGCATATGCAGAATTTGATTTGTCTATTTCTACAAATTTGCTGTCCTCTAAATGAGAAGCAAGATAAGGGAAGAAGCAAAGACAAATCCAGTGATATTATTGCATCTTTTTAAGCTCAAAGGAACTTTAAATAAAATCTTTTGAATATGCCAGAAAAAATATTGACATTACAGATATAGTTGTTCTTTTATCCTTGAGGATACCAAGGCCTTGGGCTGAGTAGGAGTTTTCTTTCATAAAAAGTATATGCTGCATTTAGATTTAATTTCTGTGAATTATACTACAAATGCACTTTCCACAAAGACAGGAGGAATGTACAACTCTATATAATTTAGACCTGAATATTTCTGTAAAGTGTGTTTTGTAAATCATTGGTGTGTGAGAAACATCTGTCTTACGAGTCTGAATTATCCAGGTTGGTAGTTTCTCATCCTTCACAGGCCCTCCACTCCAGTATATTTATATAGGAGAAGGCAGGAACTCTAGGAACACATGCTCTCCAAAGGTCAGTGAGACACCAAGGAACGGAGTCATTTGCACATGTCAAATGGGGACCATCTTGGTGGCAACACATGCTATCCAGTTGTCTACCTTTCTGTGAAATCTACTACTTGCTTAATGACACCTGGGCTTTGCTATATACAAATCTGTCCTCTCAAAAGATTTAATTTTTCTGAAACGAACACTCAGGGGTTGTAAATGATTATGGTTCTGTTCAAGGCAGTGAATGAGCTAGTGAAAATTCATGTTGCTCCACTGAAGTCAAGAGTGATGACAGTTGTCAGCTTAGGCTCTTATTTCTTGCGTGCCTCAGTTTCCCTATAATAATCCTCACCCATCTTTACAGAACATGCTGAGAACTGTGGGTGAGATGTGCTGTGTACCTATCCTGGGATGGAGCAGAATCTTGTCTTAGAAACTATGGAAAATCTGAAGCCTGAGGAGGTACTATTCATATCTTCCACAGACACGGCAAATCTAAGATAAGAGCTGCTAGCAGCTATATAGTTAAGTGGGTATGACTCATGTGCCTTTAGTGGTTTAGTGGTTTTGTCCTGGGGCTGAACCATTGGGTTGCATCCCTGTCTTATGCAAAATAACTAAGTTCAGCTTCAGCATGTTTGGACACTATTATAGTTTTAATTTTTGTGGAACATTTTTCAGGTTACATTTGGGGTAGGTCTGATATATTTCTGCACAATTCTCAGCAGCAGAATTCTTCTGAAGGGAAGTGAAATCCTGCTTATTTCTTTTTTAAAAAAATCTGAGTTTAGCTACATAGTTGTTATCATCAGAGAACCCCTCTTCACCCCCGGCACATGCCTACTAACATGCATGTGCCAAATTAGACTTAATCAGACAAATTAGACTCTTCTAACTTTTAGTGTAGTAGGAGACATTATTTTCCAACTGAAGCAGAGTGAAACTGAAGTGGCAGGTTCTAATACTCAGATTTGGTGAATGTATATACCTTTATGTAGCTAAAACATAACCTTATCCTAATGTCCCAGTAACAAAGTGCATTTATACCTCACCTGATGAAATTTGCCGAAGTTGCCTAGAATTCATCTGTGCATTGAATTTGTGCTGGGCAGAGCAGAGGTCCAGTAGGTATTTACATGTCTTCGCTGTATCAGTAATGAAGGTGTGTTTCCTGCCACTGAAGCTGCTTTCAATCATGAATTTTTTTCTCTGAAGGGAGAAAAAAAAAAGCACAGGTTGCTTCATATATCAGTCATTACACTGAGGCACTGACAGTTCATTTATATAATCTTGTTGATTTGTTAAGTTGTATTTATGCCTGACTGCATCCCTTTTGCATGCAGAAAAAATGTCTGTTGTAAATTCAGCACTTGTAAGCCAGATGTCTGTCATTGGGATCATAACTCTTCTATGTTGAAAGTCAAGAGCCTTAGGACATTGAATGCATTGATAGTAGGTTGCTAAAACTGCAAAATTTGGTCCTACAGACATTAAAATTATTAAACGAATTTAATATGAAAAGGAATGTATCTTCAAGGGGGAGAAGGACTATTTTTGGAGACCAAACAAGATGGGAAATGTGTGATTCAGTTTGACACCTAAGCTGTACAATAGTACATTAATATACTGATAATGTCAAAATCCCATTCAGAAATGGGTACAATCTTGTCACCAACACTGTTTTGTTAGCAGAGGTCAATGTACTAAGAGATGAGGATGGGGATAATGAGATCTGGAAAGCAGAAGACATGATCCCATGACCTGATGTAGGCAGAAAAACAGAAGAAAAGAGCAGTAAAGACAAGAGAGGAATGAATATGGAATATGCCGTAGAGAAATTTGGCATAGTCTCTGTAATAGTCGGCACCAGATTGTTCAGTTTTATAGTAATTTGTCTTTGACCTCAGCATAAACACTGCAGAACTATACCTCACAAAAAACTCAGTATCTTCGTATCCACGTCCAGATCCAGCTTTGTTTTTAAACTCTTTCCAGAAAGGACTTGCCCATATAGAGTGACTCTAATTCTCTCTCTGAACGCAATAAATTTATCAAAGCAACAGGAAGAAAGGCAGTAAAGTAGTAGAGTAGAGAAAAGATTCAGTTAGTTCCAACTCACATGAGCTGAAATTCTCTCTGTTTCACGCCACTGGAATCTTAAACTGGCAATTCTTGTGTGATTTTTGTTCTCATAGACAATGATGCCTTTGGCACAGATTCCCAGGATGATGTCCCCTTCTGTCCCTTTCTTCTCTTGGGATACGCGATAGAATAACACCCCATATTCAGGAAGTTGCTGAGTCACCTGTAGAGAAAGAGTGCTTTTACCATGCCTTACTCAAAAAGATTCATGGGAAAAAAATTAGGCAGATGGAGGAGAAAATGCTTTTGAGTGTCTGAGGAGCCAGCATCTCCCCATGCCATCTAACCATGCAGGAGATATTCTGAGGAACTCACCCAGAGGTTCTAGGGGCTCATGCTTGTCTTCCTACCTCCTGTACTTGGCCACAAAAGTATTAAAATCGGACTCAGAACTCAGACACTTTACAGAACTATGGAATATGATTAGGATTTACTGTCTGGTCTGCAGACCAATATGAGTTTATCCTAAAACCTTATATTTCCTTTCTGGGAAGCTACTGTAGAATCCTCAAATGACTTTTCGATTGTGAACGGAGATTTTCAGTGACCAAAATAAAACACTTTAAGAAGATCTGTTTTTTCAGAAAATAACCATAGTACAAATGTTCAGGTCCTGAAAATTGGGGCATCTATCTATAATCACTAGCTGAACCTGGGTTTTAATTTTTAATCCCTTTCATATTTGGAATTTACATGTTCTTGCCATGGGGTCTGTCTTTCTCACTTTGTATGATGTGTTGGCTCCTTCTACAGACTTATTCATTGAAACAGATACTAACAAAGCTGCTTTTCTTCATTGGATTTGCCATGCATGATGGGACTGTCATTAAGGCTAAGCTTCAATCTATTTCTTCAATTGCACTGACGGTGTTAGATGAAGAAGTAATATAATTAAATAGCAACTGAACTAAAATGATGCTACAAATAACAGCATGTGGTACTGCAGCAAAATGACTACTGGTATTTATCCATTATCTAATCCCTGATATTTTTCATTTAATCAAAAGCAGAGAGGTTTGGGGAGAAAGAGAAATTAGCAGGGAAAAAGGTAAATCCCATGTCATCATGACACTTTAGAGAACTAGAGAAATAGTCAAGTGAGAAAATACTTCTGATAACTCCTTCCACACTTCCAGGGTTCACAGATACTTTTAAACAATCAATCACTACATGTTTAGAAAGTGGCTGAGCAGCCACTGTAATTTCAGAAGTCAAAAAACTGCTTATTCTTATGTTTTATAATCTTCTGGAGCCCAGACATGTTGGTAACATGCCAAAAATTTACATCAAGCCTTAGAATGCTGCAAATAGACCAAAATGTGTTATAAAAACTCTTAGTGATAAGTGACAGTATCTACAGCAGAATGAAATTCTGAGGTTTTTGTTGACTATTCAAATTTTTTCACCATATCTAAAATCCTCTGTATCAGGCAAGAAAAATAGAGAGGTAAATAGAGAGGGTTTTCTACCTCAAAAACAATCAATAGTGTTTGGGGTATGGCAAGTTACCTTTAAAAATTCTAGTTCAGCCTCATCCTCAAACAGGGAGCGGTTCATACGATGTAATTTAGCGAGCTCTCGCTGTACATATGCCAGGGTCATCTTCTCTATTCGACTTGCTGGGACATAGTCTTCAACACGAAAATAGCTCTTTCCATGCATCTGTGGGGGAAAAAATGGAAAAACCAAAGAGACAGGAGTCTTTTGTTCTTTCTTGACTTCTCTTATTCATTGCATTTCATTTTCAGGGTAACCCATCTGCAGAAGTCACCCTGCTGCCGTTTCCCAAAGGAAAGTGGGAACAGCACGTAGTGCCCTGACAGCCAAATTGACTCTTGTCCCTGTGCTAAGGCAGCTGCTCAAAGCACACACCACTTCCTTGGGCAGAGGGGAGAAAGGAGCTGGGCCTACAGGCACATCCTGCACTTAGAGCTGACAGCTACAGCTGCATCTGTACAACCTACAGCGGGGGACCCATTGCCATGATAGATCTGACCACATGGATCTGACCTCTCAGAGTTCAATTAACAGAGCTACACTGATTTACATGGCTGAAGGTATGGAAGACAACACAAATGGGTGTTTTCTATACACTTGAAAACTAGGACAGCTAGTTCAGATATACAATCAGAGACCTCCCTGTCTTTGCAGCTTGTGGATCTGAGCCTACACATAAAATAGCTGTGAATTCTGAAGTGCTCATTTGCTTTTCTCTTCCCTATTTACTAATCTCTTTAAACCCCTCCCCACATTCAAGCTGGGCCTGTGTTGGAAACTTTCTACAGATTTTCTGGAGATTTAGGATATATTATCAATTATGAAGGACCTAGACTTTCTCATCATTCTGCCATATTTCCTGGCATATTCACTTGGCTGTTTACTACTCTGTAATCAGAAAAATGTTGTAATTTTTTTAAATTAAGTCTGAAGGACTTATCTGGAGTATTTAACTGAAGTTCGCTGTTATTCACATTTCTTCTTTAAATACTATGTGATAAACAAAAGCTGCAAAAGTTGTAGAGAGAGACCTCTGAGAAATACTGTATTATTTCTCCACACCTCAGGAGCATAATTGCCAAGCTCTGCCTGTAGAGCCAAAGCACCAAGTTTCAGGGCAGTCTCATCACTGCAATATAATCGCTCCTCCAAAATATCTTTACGAAGTTGCAGGTAAAACTGATGCCTTGTCAAGCCGTGCCTGGAAGAGAAAAGGGTTTAGGAACTCAGGAGGAGCTTTGAATGGTATCCCTAAATGCTACTGCTTTTCCTTCAGTCAGCAGAATTGTGCACTTACTGAATAACATTGAAGTGGTTGACAAAGAATTTTATCCTTAGAAAGAGTGTGAAATTAATGATGGACATTTTCTTCTTGGGTTGGTCATTCCAGCCATCTGGGGCCACTTTGTAGAGTTTAGTCTCCTCATCCAAAAAGAAGAATTCTTTACCTGAAATGAGAATGTTGGGTTCTGTGATAAACTTGGATATACTCAGCAGCTTAAATTTCTGCTGTCTTCATACAGAGCATCACTAGCAATAAAAAATAACGTGGATTGGGGATGTCAGCTGAGATTTACTTCTCTGCACCATGATTTAAGTTATTGCTCCTTTGATGGAGAACTTAGGACAGTATGTAATTTTGGGTTACAAATCTTAGATGCTGGATTAGAATGGTGTCTACGAAAGCACTGAAGGATTCACGGGGCTTGCATTCTTCTCACCATTCAGGTTCTGCACCTCTTTGTAATCCTCATTCCCTACACACAAGGTGTGTGCTCTTTCCCAATGCTTCAGCTGTGCCTGCCATCAGAAGGGGACTAGGGAGATGTGGGTCTGGTAGATGACATAACTGAACCTGTATTCCCACTTATATCTAGGAATAAACACAGGCAGCCTTTCCTAGTGCAGTGCTTCTTGGAATTTCTGCTGGAGCTGCATGGCTCAGTATTATTTGAGTGCAAGGCTGGGACACAGGCTTTTCTGCCTGTGAATATCAGCCAGTAATTGTTGTATGGATGTGCTGATGCATAGTCCTAGGGCAGACATGGTTTACATCAGTGCAGTGTAGTTTAAATCAACATACCTTACTTTTGCACAAGCTTTGTATCTGCTTCTACCTAAGGGCCTTAAAGGATCTTACTGGAATTCTTTGATAAAGTGAGTACAGAGCCACTGAGGGACAGACTTGTCACTGTACTTAGCTGTCTCATTACCTTTCAGGTAAGCCAAGCCAAAGTAGAAATGTTCCACCAAGTTTGCATATGCCACCACGGTGTTGAAAACATCTCTTGCCTTGGTCTTGATGTCACATTGCACCTCAAGGCACTGGCCATTGAGTAGAATCACATTGAGATCCCTTTGGGACAAATAGGATTTCCCTTTTTTAGTCTAAGAACACACAAGAAAGAATGAAGAATGAGTGCCAAGCACAAGCAATGCAAGTTCCACAGCATTTTATTACTGAGGCCCACTAGTAGCCTGTCTCTATATAACCTGATGGAATTGGTCACAGCACATGCTATTTTCTGCCTCCCTTCACATAAATTAATATCACAAACATTTTTGATTTTTTTTAAAACCCAGAGAAACACAACAAAACAGCTGAGCTCACTCAAATTCTACAGTCACCAGGGTTAGTCTAGGTTTAGGGCTAAGTCCAAATTTGCTTTGCCCTCTTTTTACTGCTGTCTGCTGTCAACTTTCTACCTTATATTAATGAAACGTAAAGTATGTGCTTGCAAGCTGGAGAAGTCCCATAGATTGGAGCTAGACGTCATATTGCAGATTTGCTGTACAGTCTTGTCTCAAAAGTCTAGGGCTAAAGTGAGCATTCTTAGCTGAGAAGGATAAATTAAGCTTTTTTTGCACCAACAGGAATAACTAAATAGCACTAAGAATTAAAGCACATCCTTTCAAGTCTCAATACCTCAGCAGGAACCCTAACTTGTTTTGAGAGGAGAACATGGAAAGAATACTGGGTTGAGACTCAGGTGCAACTTACAAAAAGCCCTGCCTAGAATGTCACTGGATTATTTCTAAATTTTTAATGTTCATACTTACCACAATTGATCCAGGCAGCTGTAAGGTCACTGGTGGTTCACTAGACAAAATAATAAATTCTGGACCTGAAAACTGCAATTTAGATATTCAGTAAGTCTTCTTAATGGAATGAAGATCCCAAACACAAGTATCAATGAAAACCATTTCTATTGATCTGTTTGCTGGACCTAATTGACTTCAGTGTCTAACAAGGTGCAAAAGCTGACTGATGACTTCTCTCTGTTTGGGGTTTTTCCTGTGTAGACTCTCCAGGGTCTAAGTAGGGGTAAGCTCATGCTGAAGCCTTTTCTTCTGTAAAGGCACTTAATCAAGATCCATTTCATTTGCAAGGCAAATTTTTCATGACACTTATAGAAACTTAATTTATTCTGAGACCTTTTCTTATTTGATTCCCCCATTACTCTGAGGGCAGTCACAGACATGTAAACATACACATACACACCACTGTGATTGAATAAGCCCAACTTCCCTAGGAAGCAGACTGAAATGCAGAGCTTTCTTCCCCACAATAAAGGCTGACTGATGGTTCTTATTAGTAGACATTGTATTCTTTTGTTTTAACTTCAAATAACTTCAACATTTTTAAGGTCTTTTCTTCTTGCTGAACATCCACCTCATATATTGGGTTTTCACCAGATACATCTATGCTTTTAGATCCCTTAAGCAGACAGAAATAATTAAATTTCTTCAAGTCATAAGATGTGAATCCTTCCAGCCATTCACTATGGATTAGTAACTTGACCCATTTAGATACTTAAAATAAAATAATATTTATTTAATAATAATAGTATGGTCCTACCAACAGACAATGCAGTTTTGTATCACATTAAAGAGGGACTAGCACTGTGTTGTAATAGTTGCTGAACTCCTTCTGTGAAAGACCATTATTATCCCCACAAAAATCATAATGAAAAAATTTAAAACAAAATTTATATGAGAAAAGGTAGTTTTCAAAAGTGTCTAACTGAAGCTCAAATATTTGTCACTGGTCACTGTTGATCTTCTGAACTGGGAAGAAGTGAAAGGAAGAAGTTTCATCAGCCTGAAACCTGTCCCTTCTTGTTCCACAACAGAAAACTCCATATGAAGGATCATGGTAGAGTTTTCTGTGATTCAGTTATTTCTGAATTCTTGAAATCCAACTTTTAAAGAAACATTATCCTTTCCATTTAAGAGTCCTACCACAACTTAGTAACTAGAAATAGTCAATTAGAAGAACTACTGTCTGGGCACATTCACAGCCAGCCTATGCTTTCTGTCCAGACATGCACTGTAAAAAAAAAAAAAAAAATTAAGTCCTTTGAGCACCATTGGCTGGCAAATGTTTGGGTTAAGTGTCTCTGGAAATTTTTTTGCTGTTCTGAAGCTGCTGTCAAAGTAGTTGATGAAAACAGTCCATATGATGTTTCATGCTTGCAGAAATCACATATATAAGTAGAGGGTTCAATTATCAGTTTTTGCATAGCCTTTATGGACAATTGCTTTTACTGCCTTCAGCTGACAGCACAAATGGATCATACCTAATTTGGAGTCTGTCAATTTAGAATATTCATCTAATAATACCACTCAGTATCTAATATGCATATCACTGTTAAACAAAAATTAGATGAGAAGCTTTTCTTTGGTGATATTTACATTTTGAAATCAGCTTATATGTTTTTCATCATTCACCTTTTCCTTCCTGTGGAACAAACATTTCTGTGATGCAGCAGCTGCTGAGTAGTCCTTTGTAGACACAGAGAAGGTGGAGCCCAAGCTCAGCAGGTTCTGTCGGCTGTTCTTCTGAGTTCCACCCGGGATTTCTTCTACAGCACTCACCGACCTTTAGAGGAAATTGCATAGTGAGGAAAATATATAACATGCAATCATCACAACACCAACTTGGGCACAGACAGCTTAAGATACAGTAACTATTGGAATACTATGAAGTCCAGGACAATGTCTGTTATAAGCTCCTTGATGTTTCTTTACAGAAAAAGAGAAATAATTTAACAGGAGTAATACCACTGGTGCCCTTTATAGATAAATCTAAACTCTGCTTTGATTAAATAGAGTCAGGTTTGTTTCTTTTTTTCATTTGGTGAGCCAGATCCAGCTGGTTTAAGTTTGGTGAAGCCAACAGGCAAAGAGCATAGCCCCATTCCCTTCTGGGAATTCTACAGGATGAAGCAAATACCTCATTTATTATTTTCTCAAGAAAAAAGCTTCAGAAAACCTTAATATTTGTTGTTACATTATTCAGAATTTTCCAGGAATGGGAATTGAATTATTTGAACACTAATTCATTAGGATAAATTAATGTTCTAGGTAACTGAGGGCATTTTCAATTTAATTAAGAAAAAGGTGTGTGAAATCTCAGATCAGAAAGCTGTCCTTGTACTATAGTTTTGATGAAGAAAGTAATGGTGTTTTCTGTGTGAGCAGATGTGGATCCTTAGAATAAACTTAAAATATACTATGTACTCAATGAACAAATAATAATTATGTGGTTCAAAAGGAGGGCTTTTGTTGAGGTGGATTTTTGTTAATTACATGTTTTCAGCAAAAGCCAAAGACACATGGAAGATTTTCCATCATCCCAAAGTTTCATCCTTTTTTTTTGCACTTCAGGAAACTATTCAAGAAATTTCTAAAAGTTTTTTAACAAAGTAACTGGAGTAGTTTCTCATATCTTCTGCACAGGGAATGTGGGTTTGGTTCAAAGCTACAGTAGGTGGGGTTTGGAGATGATGTTAAGAACCATTTCTTTCCTTAGAAGGAGGCCGAACATTGGAACAGGCTTCCTAGAGAGACGGTCACTAGTCCAAGCCTGTCAGTTTTTAAGAGGCATTTGGAGATGCCCTTAATAACATGCTTTAACTTTTGGTCAGCCCTGAAGTGGTCAGGCAGTTGTACTAGATGATTATTTTGAGTTCTCTTCTCTTCTCTTCTCTTCTCTTCTCTTCTCTTCTCTTCTCTTCTCTTCTCTTCTCTTCTCTTCTCTTCTCTTCTCTTCTCTTCTCTTCTCTTCTCTTCTCTTCTCTTCTCTTCTCTTCTCTTCTCTTCTCTTCTCTCTCCTATTGTATTTTACATTCTTCTGTCTATAAAGATATCTAGTTGTCTTTGTTTCTATCAATGCAACCTCATAAAGATCAACATTAACCTAAGAAATGTGCCTCAGAATTACCTGAAGTGACCTGAAGTGAGCAAAAAAATATTATTAGCTCAAAATCTAAGATACTTTATTAAGAAGGCTTTCTTTTCCTGTGGAAAACACTTCCTGTAAGGTGAGAGATGCCAGATTTTACAGTTGTGTCTTCTTTAGATATAGACCAGAGCCTTGCTTACAAGATTCACTTTGTGACATGTAAATTATGTTAATTGGGCTGCCTACAGAATGAGCGTGATGATATTAGTAAGCTTTATATATAGTAAACCCATCACTAATTTTTGTGTTGGTTGTACTCCTACATGGGAAACTGGTGATTTCCAAAGTAATTTCAACTCCACTGCTGTCATGGTACTTGTAATAGGATGGTGACTGTGGTAGAAATTCAGTTG
Organism: Trochalopteron elliotii; assembly: GCA_024734555.1. NCBI lineage: Eukaryota > Metazoa > Chordata > Aves > Passeriformes > Leiothrichidae > Trochalopteron > Trochalopteron elliotii. The sequence goes on along the minus strand of JANPWX010000328.1, from coordinate 3,836,616 downwards.
CAGATGCTTACAACCAGGAGTAGGGTTTAGAGTCCTTGAAGTTCTGTGGGAAACAGGTTGCTGGAAATTTGGAGAGCAGAGTTCGTCTTTCAGTAGAGGAGGGGAACTTATTCTTGGCAGCATGATTTTAGATCAACCATATTAAGATCATATCCAGGTTGTTAGTCAGAGGCATGGAAGTTGCTCTGAAATACTCAGTAAATAAATCCTCTCTTACTCATAAAGCTGCGAGATATATGATGCATATATAAATGTCTGTGAACACACATATAAATATATGTATGTGTAGTTAGATAAGTAGAGAGAGACTTCTTTCTTGACAAAAGCAGCTACTATCCTGCAATCTGCTTGTAAATCTCTCTTGTTGCAGTTTTACAGGTGTACTAGGATATCTCATATTGCCTAGATTATCGTGGTTGATTTATCAGGAAGTTCAAACTGTTTACTCAGGACACATTTAATTGGGACTTGATCTAAACTGAGCATTTCCTGTGGGCCTCAATTATTTGTGTCATGGTTAAAAGAAGAAACTCCTGTTTAACTGGGTCAAGAACCCAATTTAAATGGGATGTCTGTAGGGATTACATGGTGCTTAACTATCGGATTCTGGTCTTTGTGGTGCCTAGAAGCCTCTAGTACTTGCATCTCTTTTTCATTTGGAAGCAACCATGATTATAGCTGCACTGTGCTAACACCCAGTCTAGAAAACTCTTGTTTGGCAGCAGTGGTGTTCCCCTGGCTTTTGAAAAGAAGTCAGTATCACTTGTACAATTCTCAGTTTTCTTTGTCAATGTCTACGGGGCTGCTGGCTGTGCCATGGCTGAAACGAGGCTAATCCTCATGACAGAGCAGAGGTCTTTACTGCTTGTGTCCCTGGGTTACCTGTAACTCCCCAGTAAAGTGGCAGTGCAGGGCTGGATATGACTGACACAAGTTGAGAAATCAATCTAAGGACTGAGGTGGAAATGCAAATTAAAATTATGCATTATATACTTGGTCTGACATAACCACTCCAGAACACATAAGGTGTGACAGCACTTTGCAGTGACAGCAAGGCAAAATCTGAATGTGGAGAAATGAGGACTCTGACAGAATGCCTTGACGGGGAAAATGATGACTATTCATACCTTTTAAATAGATTTTTCATAAAATTATATAATTATTAAGGTTAGAGAAAGACCTCTTAGATCATCAAATCCATCCTTTCACAGTCTCTGTGGAGCAGCTTCCCAGTTGTTTCAGTCACAGAGGGCTGGTGCTGCTTCCCTGCCTGGTGGAGACACAGCTGGGGCAGCTGTTCTGGGAGGCCTGTGGCATCTGGCAGGACACATTGGTACAGAATAAATGTGGAGATCCTGAATGTTTTGTATGGATTGTTCAGGGCCCAAGTTCCATTTCAGTAGAGCTTTTGGATTGTTCCATTTGTAAACAAACCAAGTCTAGGTGAACATTATTTATTTATTGTAAATAAGAGAATATTATGTATTTATTAAGTTATTTATTCTATATCAATAGTATCTATTATCAAAACAGGCTCAGATGGCAATTCAGGCATTTTCTGATACTGGAATTACCACACTAGTTGCTGGTCATAAAACAGCTTCCATCTTTTAAAAATCTGAATTGAATTACCTGTTTATGAAGAGCTTGTAGCTACTTTGTGTCCTTGACCCACTAAGTGTGGTGTCACATGATCTCTGTGTGTCTGGAATTCTCCCTGAAATAAATAAAGGAAATTTCAAAATTCAAGCAATAGTAGCAGCACTCAGCATCAGATGTTGGGACAATTACAACAAGGAAAAAATTTAGACTGGCAACTTCCTCTCTTGTGTCCTCACTTGGACATGATAAATGGCTATTTAATAAGGTTAATGAATACTACACCAGCAGTATTCCCAGTTCCCTAGTTATTTTTACTTCCTCTTCATAACACTTTATGTGAATGTAATTTGGAAAACAGCTATGTAGATTCAATGGCTGTCATTTCCATCTGTATGGGGGTAATTTGTGAAACAGCTTTTTCTCCTCAGAAATTATGCCCAATTTTTGTTCTTCTATTTTCAGGCATAAAATGGGCAGAAAAAGCCATGAAACTTCTCTGCCTTAATAGGAGTAGAATATAAAATCAATGAAATGAAAATTATTGTATCTATTCCACTGGTTACTTGCTATGTTAAATATATTGTGAATGTTTTTACATCATAAAAACATGGAGGGGAGTAGTGGATGGTTTGTGGGCCCTTAGCAAATAAGGATTACATTGTTTTTCAGCTTCAATCATCTCTGTTGCTACAAAATGGACAGGTTTTGCTTTGTCCAAATACATGAAGGTTGAAATTTAGAGGCAGAAGCAGAGAGGGTTATGCAAGTTCTGTGAACGTTTCTTTTATCTGTAGAGATGTTTGAAATCTTTAGGGCATCTTTAGGGAAGGGTGAGAAGGTTAAATTTGTCTTCACTTTGATCATTTCATTGATCTTGTTTGGAGAATTGCATATCACACTATTACATAATCAGGATGATAGACATGGTAAGATCAGCTATGTGGAAGCAGTCATTTAGATAAAACATTCATGCACTACACCCTGAGATTTCACTCTGAATTCCAACATGAAAATGTGACACTGAATTCTAGTGTACCAACCAACCAATTGCAATTTTATAACCTAGAAAATCTACAGTCACATTGCTAAAATAAGCATAAACATGTGGGGTTTCTTCAAGCTGCAGATGGTAGTGACAAAATGTGAGATTTGAGATAAGCCAGTTACCAAAGTTAAGATTCAGTCCTGTGTTCTGAAACTACATGCTTTTTAATGAGAAAGCCTTACAAAATTCTCTCCTTGCCCTGTGGTTTTCACATAACTGGAAAAATATATTTTGACAAGCAGATAAAATTCCCCTTAGTCTTTCTATATCAGCTGTCACAGCAGTGGGACAACTTGGCTACTTTCAGTGGACAGACTGCCATGCTTTGATCACAAATCCAGCACACACCTGGCATTAAATCAACATGTATTCTTCAAAGAAGTTGATCCTGTAGATTTACTATATGTTAAAGGAGCTTCTAAAGTACAGTTTTGATAGATATATTGATCTTGTTTGATAATGGTGCTCTACTAGATGGTAATATTTATTTTCAGAGAGGAATGCTTTTTTAAAAAATATTTTTATGAAAGAATGTTTGTGACAAACAAACTCTCACATTCTGTGTTTGCTCAGGTATTTTTAGGATCTTGTTTTACAAAATCCTGAGTATGAACAGCTATCAGTGTTTCAGTGGAGACTGAGACATGCACGAAATCACTGGAATGAGCCTTTGTCAAGTTCATGACCAAAATGTTTTTTTTAGTGCTTACAAAGCAGGCTTCTGTTCTGAGTTTGCCTTCACTATGTGTGACTGTGTATGTGACTAACATGTATGTGCCACTCAGGGAGCAGCTACAGTCTCAAGTTTTTATTGCTGCTGGTTTTGACTTCAATTCTGGAGCTTCAGAAAAGTGCCTTGCAGAAGGAGAGCATTTCCATGAGTAACCTCACTTTCCTCATCCTCGGGCTGAGGGCTTAGGAGTGAGAGGCTATGACATGATGGGTTTTTTTTTCCCAGGATGTGCCCAATTTTGAATCATACCCTCATGGAACATTCACTCTTAGGTATTATTTATAGATTCAACTGATTTCAGAGCTGACATCTTGACATTGCCCACCATACACATTTGTGGGGTAGCCCCACCTTTTCTGTGTCAAAACCCCATGTGCTAAAAAAATAATGTCAGGCTTTGGGATCTGCTGAACAACTTTACCTGGCAAAGGGGGCATGAAGCAAGAAAGAGGTGATGCGGCTACATGGTGACTATATAGCTTTACAGTTGGACACAAGTGAAAAAGAATCTGACATAAAAGTGTCTTTCTTCTCTACAACTTAGCACAAATATACCTCCCAAGTCACATAACCACGAGTTGCGTGGGACTACCTATCACCTGACACATGGTCAGTCCCACACTTCAGGAGACAAAAGAGGTGAATACATTATCCACAAACAATCTTTTATAAAAATCTTACCTCTCCTCTGTCCTCGGTTAGACAGTATCAAAGATGCACTTTCAGAAATACTATTAGAGTCACTATAATCCACAGAGAGTTGTCTGTAATCTTCTGTTGACTGACTATAGTTCATTAATCTGGACCCTTTGTCTGGAAACAGAAAGGAAATGTGGTGACTCATATACTTGATTATAAATCATTGTATTTGCATGCTAAGATAAATTACATCTGGATGAGCTAATTTTTATACAGTCCACATCCTTCTGTCTTCTAACCATGACTCCAATTCCTTGAAGACTGAGGAAAGCTTGGTAACCTCATTCCATTACTTTCATGATATTGTTCTTACCAAAACTGGTTTTCGTAGTTCTCAACTATTCCATATAAAACTAATCTAATACACTAATTCTGTTCTACATGTTTAACTGAAAGGTTGCAAAGTGCAGATAACCTGCAAAGTTCTTATTCCTTATACTGAGGTCCAAAACCTTGAGCTGTAACTTCTTCTTTCTGTCTGCAGGGTGGACAATACCCAGACAGAATCCACTACCAAAGTCAGATGCAGAAATTCCATTAAGGGGCCATCCTAATTCATTAGGATGTACATATTTTTCTTGCACACTGACTTTACTTGGTTTGCATTCTCTCTTGTCCTTTTACAGAGTCTCTGAAGTATAATTTTTAATCAAAAACAAAGGAAGGAATGGAATTCTGTTTTGCAAAGTGCGGCTCACACATTTTCAGCTCACACAAACTCGTTGAAGTCCTTTGGCAAGTGTAAGTCAAGTGACCTGAATCACTGGCAAACACAGAGATCATACCAGAGACATAATCCTTAGAACCAGTGTAAGGAAACTGGCAGGAATCTGTGGCTAATATGGGGTTCAAGATGGGGCTATCCCTTTTGAGAGCAGCAGAATTTCTTCCTACATTTGTAAATGTGAATCTACAAGCTCAATTCTTGAGTAAGTGAACCTATTTGGCTTGAGGGGTAGTTTTTCTTGATGTTTGCAAAAAGAATCCCCTTTTCTTATAACCAATAATACCTAATAGAAATGTTCCAGATGTATTTAAGTCCGTGTTTGGTTCTAGCTGATTTCAAGGAACATATGTCTGATTTGCTATTTCCTATTTGAATAGGAATTGTATTGCTCATATGCCTAATGCTGAGCATATGCAAAAAAAAAAAGTCCTGTATAGCTTGGGCCAGCTTTCCCCTTGCCCCAAAATCAAAGATCTCTGTCAGTGTGAAGAGTACAGTGTAGACACTAGAAAAAAATTACAGTTACAGAATTACTCTGAGGGATAATAAATCTTGATCTTAGTCAGATGAAATAAAAAATTGGTATATACTGGTTTATTTATATAGTGAGCAGGGTTTGGCCTTGTCTTGAAATCATTCCAGCAATTCATTCATAAAATATCTTTTCTGTAGAAAATTAAACTAAAATCAAAAAAGAAACCACAAATCTTTGCTTGAGTAATCAAATAGGAAAGATGAATTCCTTAATGGCAGGAGAATAACCTCACAGAATCCCACCTTCAAAAATAGACCGGAGTATACAAAGTACAAAATCAGTTTTGAAAGTGGAGGAGTTTTATATGCACAGGTTTTATGCAAAGTGCTTCAAGAATCAAATCTGTGCAAGCTGATTTGTTATCATTGCTTCACAGCCCTAAGACTACTGTCCTTTGTGGAAATAAGGCAAAGCAACCTCATCGATTTGCCTCAGTGTCTTTCCATTATGAAGCAATTTATATGTAAAGCATTAAGTATCCTATCCTACATGTAATCATTACCACACAAAATTAAACTATCCATCTGCCTTGGGAAAGACACAGAAAAGGCTGTCTGTATCCTTATGAGAGAGTTCAGATTATAAATCTTTCTTTACCTTGGTGAAAATTCATCTGGGATGACAGTGTTGAGGTGTCCAGTATTTTTTCATGCAGTCTTTTCCTTATCACATGACTTCTGTTCAGCTGAGAGGCCGTGCTGTCCTCGGTGACCACCTGCTCTGTCTAGAAGGCAGCAATATTGAAAGTCAATGTCATATGATGTGTGACCTTCAGACTCTCATAGTGAAGCGATCCTTGCCCTCTGGCTGTCAGAGGCTGCTTATTTCCTTTGTATAAGCAACTTTATTTTCTCAGATTAACACAAAGCAGGACTGAGTATGTTGGCTCTGTTACAGTAGCAAAGAGAGTAAGAAAGAGAGCAGGAGAAATCTTTTTCTCAGAATCTTAATGAGTACTAGTTGCGAACAAAAAAATTCTGGTGTGTTTTCTTCCATTGTCATTCAGTTTATCAACAAAAAAATATTTTGATATTTCAAATTTTGGAAAAACTTATGTACTTTTTTATTAAGACCTCATGTGGCCAGGCTTGACTGCACAGCAAATATTCAGTTCCACTCAAGGACAATGAATTGATTTCCTAACATGAAGTAAATGAGATTTCTTTGAATTTCATGAAGAAATTCTGAAACCAGAATGGCAAAGTAGAAATCTTTACTGTTGTGTAAAATCCTTTACTTTGGCAAATATGGGGTCTCTGTAAAGGTTATGATTGTTTCAGTACTAACCAAAGAGATTAAGATACTTGTAAGTTCAAAAGCTTGATCACTTCCCAGCAGTATAGAAATGGTGTGTAGGAGAGCTTAATTCCTTTATTTGCTTCTACACATGCCCACACAATTTCCTGCCTAGAAGTTTAGAATTAAATCTCATTTCTTTAATCTATACAAGCATTAATTTCATCAATCACTCACCTGTGTCCTGTGTTGCTGTGCACCTCTGTCATCACAGAAAAGGAGATGATTGGACTATGAAAGTAGTACCTACCTCGCTGACACTTCCCACTGCAAACTGAACCATTTTCTTTATGTAGAATTTTGCTGGTAAGGAAGCAGATTCCTTCTGATGTGTTTCACATGCTTCCAGAATGGATTCAGGAGAAAGTCTTCTATGTGGCAGATCTTCACACAGTGTCAGCAAGAGTGTATGTAGTTGGTCACTCAGCTGGAGGGACTGAGTCAAAATAGAGATACTGTTAAATGACATCTCCCAGGGGACTGAAATCCTGTGTAAACTAGTACCAGGAATTTCTGTAAGCCTTTCACTCTGGATGAGAAACATGCACTGAATTCCTTTAGACTTTGGGAAAATTCCAGACAAGCAGCATAACAGCACTGAATGAACCTCTGGTGGGTTCCAGGATAGCCTTGGAGGAAATTGACATCTCCAAGAATGATTGTAGGCCCAATTAGGGGCTTCTTGGTGACAGACAGTTCAGTTTGCTCCAGAGCTTTGTTAATTAGACTGTGAATCAAAGACTCATGGAAGTAAGATATGTGGTAGCATTAGCTTCAAAAAGGTGAGAAGTTATACCAGCTAAAACTGTTGTCATAGAGACCAGATACTTATATTTTAAGACCATTTAGCTTATAAAGCTTTTTCTCTTAGAATGTGAAAGGGAGGTTAAATCTACTAGAAGCCTCTGCTCTCCAAATTGAGAACAACCAACCCA
>JANPWX010000328.1:3808014-3828679 GCA_024734555.1 Trochalopteron elliotii | reverse complement strand
GAGCGTCATTCCTAAGGAATACACCAGCATCTGTCAAAACAGAAAAGGAAGCCCTGTGTGAAATCAATACTTAGTACAGAAAAGCCTCATACTAGACACACCATCTCTTTGTGTCTTTGGTCATAAAATGGCAGAAGTCACACAGATGATTTTTTTTAAAAACTAAACTAAACGTATCTGAAAGTAAAATAGTGACTCTTAGCTTATGGACTAGGTTGCATGCAATTAGTGATGCCTTTTCCTGGTCTTAAAAAATTGAGAGTTAGACACGGTTAAGGCATAAGGGTTTTTTACCTTGGTATTTAATAAGAATTCTTACGGTGCACCATTTTGCCAAGGTGGGATGCGCCTCAACATTCCCACACAATAGATCACACATACAATTTATAGACCTTAAAATTAGCATATCTAACAAGCATGCCCCGATGGGAGGCCTGGATGAATGGTGTGATGTCCCCCACCTCTGAGAAATTCCCCCCCGAATGGGCCAAATCTCTGGTTTACAGAACATGTTCTAGAGAAAACCTCGGTTTCCCAAGATAGTGTTGGGTTTTCCAGCCTCCTACTATGAGGCCTTTAGGATGTTTGGTCTCCTGGCTTAACAGAATACTAGGACTATGCTAAGTTATCAGACTTAAGGAATTAAAGTGTGCATGCTAAGAATACTGAGGATACATAAAAGTTATATAAAAAGTATATAAAAGAAAAGGCAAAAAATCATCTTGGCATCATTACTACTGTTCAGCTTGAGGGGCTGAGCCAGGCTGCCCTCTGTTCAGTGGTGCCAGCAGTAGGGAAAGAAACTTGAACCCCTTTCTTAATTTTGAAGTTCTCCCATTGCTGATTAAAATTCTTCCCCACATGTGGGACTGACTAGCTGTTATATGCAGGAAAATAATCACTGGAATAAGGCTGCCTATTCCGCAGCTTCATTTTTCTGCCTAGTGTTTAAGTGGTCACTTGTAGGACCACTTGTGTGATGTGGGAATCTGAAAATACTGTGTTCTGTCTGAGGGAAATATGTGGTCTGAGTGGTATCCAAAGCTTTTAGGTGCCTGAATGTTGTATTTTACTGTCTTTCCAGGGAGACTCATTTGTCAGAGAGAAGAAAAATAAATTGTTAACAAAGCTGAACATATTTCTGACTTCCTGCTCCACCCTCTGATTGTTCAGATACTGCAGTCCTGCTGCTTCTGGGATTACAATTACTGTATCTGCTTGAACACCATTTCATAGAAATATTCTTCCTTTCTGTGGGCCTTTACAAATAATACATTTCTGCAGGCCTGTAGGACTGATGTTCAAAATTGATTTTGAAGTTGACATGCATGCTAACCCAATGGCAAGCTGTAAGATACATGTAAATGTTTCTAACTATAGCCTAATTTGATTAGTTTTATTAGAAATGGGATGCGACATTAGGTGCCTGGTATGTTGCATTAAAACCCATAAGCTTGTCTTCATGAGGTGCTGTCAAGATGCACTTTGCAATGTATCTCACCTTTGTTAGTCCAAAGTGCTGGTTTTTACTTGGGCGGTGGAGCAATTCTGGTGGACTGAAAGGGGCAGCTTCTGTCTGAGATGCATTGTTTTGGAAGAACAAATTTCCTTCAGCAGACAGTAGTACTGACCATGGGCAAATCACACAGATGGCAGGGTCTGAAAAACGTTGAAGTAGGTAATGGAGATCTTAGTGCTGAATTCAGTGCACTCAGAAAAACATATTTCTGGCATCTCACCTATATAACCAAACTTATCACTGGAGATGTACCCAGAATGACTTGCCTGACTGGGGACCTTACTGGTCCTGACCCACAGACTGACTTCCCAGCCTGACCTCAGACTTGCCTTGTCACTGTGCCTGGTGATTGCTGGGCTTTCTGACCATGGTTGCCTTCAGCTAGCATTCTCTTTTGCTCCTTCCATGTTTTCTGTAGTGTTGTATGCAAATACAAGTCACACATGCTAGGAAGCTTCTCTGTTTTAGGAACAGCCAACCAGCTTTTACTTAAGCCTGGTGGAGGATACCTGGCTTTCTGTAGTGCTGGCCAGCCAACGAGTGGCATTCCTGCCTAACCTGGCAGTGCCCCAACACATCAGGAATATTCTATAGCAAGTGGTGCTGACCATCATGAGATCTGGCACCATTTATTGCATCATGCAAAGTGCAAGCAAATGTGGCAGTATTAGCTTTGAAAAGAGGCTGATTCAGAAACAGTATAGCTGTAATTGAAAGATGTGGAGAGATATGCCTTACTCAACTGGGATGATGCTGTTCAGAGGCAGGTAACCTTCCCTGTGCTCCAAGAAACTGGAGCACTGTGGATTCAGCTTCAGAATGACTCCAGCTTGGCATCACTTCTGGACCTGAACTCTCTAAAGATAAGTTTTAGCAGCCTTACACCTAGCCTAAAGTCCAGCTTGGTTGTACATCCTTATTTCTTTTTGGTTTAGTTTTCATGTTCTTTTACTGTAAATTGATCTGGTGCAGCATAGGGAACATACGCTGATTATCTCTTTTTTTTTTGTAATTTAATTTTGTTTAGTCAGCAATCAAAAGAGCACAGTGTCAGCTTAGTGTCTGGCACTGATTCAATAGATGGACCTGTGCTGAACCTATCCAGGTGGGTATCTCTGTGCTTCACTCCTTTGCACATTTCTGGTGCTTGTATTTCCTGGGCTATTCTATCCACTTTTTATACCAGATAATAGAGAACTGATGGTATAATCAACCTGCTATAGCGTTCCAGCCCATTAAAAACTAGTTGGTAGTGAATTCGCACTCCTCCAGCTATAGAAGAAGTTACACATCACTTGTTTTTGTATTTTCTGTTTTGATTCTACATGCTTATGAGGTAAGAACATGTCTCATCCATTCTCCCCTCAAAAGGAATACTCATTCACATAAACAGTTCTCAAAATGTGACAGGTTGGTCACCTGTGCTCTCTAGTTGTTGCTCAGTAGTGCTCTGTGCTCTCTCAAGCTGGCCTGCTTGGCAAGAAATCATCATAATGATTAGTCACATTATTATCATCAAGGATAAAAGTCTCTTGCTAGCTCAATGGAGAGCCATGTGGATTTGCCTGTCCTTCTCTATCAGTCCATGAAGGACATGAGCCTAGCTGGCACTGCACTTTCTCTGGGTGCATCTTATTCAGACTTTAGGAAGGACTCTTCTGTCTGCATATAGTTGTATTAGATTAGTTACTACCTGATGTTTAATTTGAAAAAAAAAAAAAAGCCAAAACTGTGTGAAGACCTTCTATGTAGGTAGAGCAGTCTGCATGTAATCCCAGCAGCACTGAAAGATGTCTCACTTTTGTTAGCAATATGCTGTTAGTGCCATTAGGGATTTTTTTTTCCTCCCCCCACCCCCACAAACAAACAAACAAACAAACAAACAAACAAACAAACAAACAAACAAACAAACTCGAAAGAATTAAAATAACTCAAGAATTAATTTCCAGCAGTAAGAACTCTAAAAAAGATACCTTTCACCTCACCTTTGTGAAGATCCTCCAGAAGCTGCATTGTGGACAGGTACAGGAGTGCCCATATTTCTTCTTCCTCCAGAGGGCTTCCTTTTGCCCACAGGACCTCGGCCAATGTCACACAGGAACTGCTCATGCCTGCTGCAGCAGATACTGGGTTTTTGACACACTAAAGTAGACTGAATTGCTCAAGACAAACCCTACTGATTATAGCTGTACCCTTCTCTCACAGTAAGAAATATTTTGTGAACCACCCTACTTTTTTTTTGTTCAGAATAGGTAGGTATTGTTTATCCCTGTGTTAATCTGAGTAAATAAAGGGGACTGAACTAAGCGACTTCCTGCAATCTTTTTGAGCTCTTTTATTCATAATCTGAAACCAGTTATAAGATTCTGTGGAGCAAATAGTTTTTACTCAGCATGTCCTTCCTGAATATGAGCTGTTCAAATTTTGTGAGTGGTTATTTGAATGACAGGTGATTGATTTTGCTGCTTAATTGGATGTTCCTATCTATAAAAACATGAAAGAGTTTATCTAAGAAAAAAAGAAGACAATGCAAAAGATATGCCCTGTAACATGAGAAGCTTATAAACAGTGCAACAGACCAATTAAATTTCATTCATTGCTCAGCAGATTGGTCAGTAAAAGCTGGAAAATTCTCTTACTGAGTTCACTGATGAGAGATTTTTTTGTTCACGTCTTAGACTCAGCACTTGCAGTTTATCTCTTCCAATATACATATAAACTTGCTTTGTTTCATTAAACCAAATTAAAAGATGACTCTTTTTTTGAATAGCAATTTAGTGGCTCCCAGCACACTGTCCTATCTGACAAGTACATAAGACCTGGCCCACTGCAGAGGGATGTAGGTCCACACACTCACCCTGTTTTGTTTCAGTTGCAACACAGCATCAGATTTTTTGTCAAAGGCACTCTATAATGAATCCTAATTTCATGTCCTACCTACTGGAAAAGTATTTTCATAATCCTGGCCAACCAGCAGCTGACTTGTGACTTGAAGCCTCATGGCTGCTTTTCCTTCAAATGTTTTGTCATGCTAAATATTCTCAAAGAAGGCTTTGCTCTTCATAAATGCATCTGATCTTTCCATCTAATGAGTTTTATGTTTTTGTAATTTACTAATCTAGTCAGAGGTGCTCTAGGTCTACACATCAGTAAGGAAAACTGAATCCAAACTACAAATTTCCTAAAACTTTTTGAGCAGCTTTTGCTGTTACACTCCTGTGTCAGCCCCACAGGCTCATCTGATGCTATCTAAATAGAGGAATAATGAGAAAAGTTAGAAGTGATCCATTTACTGATTTGAGGTTTTAACATTGTAGACCTGCAAGTGAGGAAATTATAGCCTGGGATGCTATTGTCTTGTATAGGACTGTAAACAGCACTGTAAAATGAGTTCACTGGCAGCCTGAGGACAGATCTTGCCCCCGCAAACTACTTCCCTCTCTGTACACAGCTCATTGCTGTCACTGTTTGCTCTCTGCCTGCAATAGAACTCCTTGTGTCTTACAGCTGATTGCTTTGCCAGCTTCCCCTTCATTATGGAGTCTTCAAGAGGTCACTGCAAGAGCATTAGGTTGTCCTGTAGGACCAACTTGTTTCTGATTAATTGACTGCTCAGATTTTGCTTCATGGGGTCCTGTCCTGGCTCACTAGCTTGCAAACAAGGAATCACAACATAGGAAGAATGATCCCTTGTTGCAAGCACTACAGGATTATAGACCAACCTAGTGACATTTTAAACGGAACCACAGTCCTAATTTTAGTCTCTGTAGCTTCAAAGGGCAGTAAAGCTTCTTACAAACCTAACCTTAATTAGAAGAGACAGACAAATCTTCTTAATCTAAGCCATCACTGTTTCTCTTAATAATAAATTACTGTGATAGCATTTCACTTAACCCTGTGGTACTGGGACTAAGCAATCAATTCACACCCCCAGAGCCAGAATCTGTGTGACTTCTCCATACAGGTAATCCATCAGACTATTTTATTTGAGACCATGCTGGGGAAAGGAGCACTGCATCCTCTATTTCAGACAGAAGTGTTTGTACCAAGTCATCTCAGTGCTGATATTTCTAACTATCTTAAGTTACTCAATAAGGAACTATCCAAAGTGCAGGAGTTACAGCTTTATAGAGCCAAAGTGAAATCAGCAGTTACATCAGAGATGCTTAACTTTTGTAGTGAACGTTTTTTTCTAACAGTAAAAGCAATGTCTCGGATCAATATTAAGTATCAATTAAATGAATTATGCTATCAATTATGTGCAAACTTCTTGAAAAAATATTAGATTGTATGGCCAAGGAAATCATGATCTCTTTAGCAAATTATTGCTTTAAATCCATGTGGAGTTAAGCAGTGTGCTATTTTACAGGCTAATTGGCAATTGGTTTTTAAACACACTCAGAATGCCCTGTATCTCTACACTGTATTTTTGACTTCTGATTTTCAAGACCAACATGATGTGATATTTAACAAAAATCTAACTGCGTGAATGCTTGGGGAAAAATTTATAACCAGGCTATACACTATGTGTATTATAAGAGAGTAAATGGGATGGAAAGATACTGTTGTCATTGTAGCACTGGCCATATTCATGGTCCCTCAGTTTAGCAAAACCTGTGATCCAGAACCAAACAATTCTGACCTTCAAACAACCTACAACTCATAAGACAATGCAGACAAATGAGGAGGCAAGAAGGAAATATTGACAGCAACTTTGCAAAGAGGGACATTTTCAGTATCAGGAAATTATGCTGGATCTGGCTGAGCCTGGAGGGGAAAATTAGAGCAGCAGAATGTAATCACCCACTTTGGAGTTTGGCCAGGATATAGAGGTTAATGTTTTTGTGACTGGAAAAAGTAGCAAAGAGCTTCCAGTGCCAATTCGTGTTTTGAGGTCAAAGGCTGATTTTGCTGATGTCTATGGAAGAAGATAGTACCATCCAAATGAGCCTAAAATATCCTCCCTGTTCTAATCTTCACAACACATTTATCCATTACGTGGGCTCTCTAAAGTCAACAGATTTTTCCCTAGTCTTCTTGCATAGATATCAAAGGTTGCATTGGGGTGAGGCTAACCCATTATTTTGCCAGCAACATCCACCTATTTATCACTATTTTTCTAAATAATACAATTTTAGTACATTTTGTTTTATCATATGTTCAAGTTTTCATCCATTGAAAACTGGAGTCAATGAAAGAAATTGAATTTATCGTGAAAGTAAATAAACTACAGCTTTACATCTGAATTTGACCCTTACCAACAATTGTGCATTAGTAATTTCATATGCCAAGGTCACTTTATTGTATTTGGCAGTCTTATTTAGTAAAATGTAAAGGAGCAACGTGACTTTGGTCAATTTTCATCTTTACTTTTGCTATTTTGTTTCCTGTGCAAAGAAAGCGAAAGAGCTAAAAACTATTACTTTCGTAGTAAAACTTCCTACTTTTGTAGGAAAACTGATCTTCCCATATCAAACACAGTCAATTGCATTAAATATCCTCAGGAGGAATGGGTCAGCTGGATTTCTAACTACATGACAGCCCTTTTCATTCCCACTTATCAGAGAGAATTTACGGGGGAGTAGGTTCAGCTGTACAATAAGTTTTATGGCATGAAAGTCAATCCATTATCTGGATGATGGTGAAAAAAGATGAAAGGAGATCGTAGGACACACCAGTGAAGAACATGATGAAGAAGATGATGAAGAAGATGACGTGTTCTTCATCACACTAAATGTGTTGAAATCACATTTAGTTTTTGAAAATATGGAGTCAAGTTTGTTTCTGGTCTACTTGTAGAGGCAGGAAGCAAGAACAGATTTGTCTCATCTAGACATCCTGAAGAACAACCGGAAATGAGAACTTTGGCAAAAGAGTTTGTGTATAAACACAACATCAGCAATTACAACAACAACAAAGGATTAATCTTAGTAGGAATCAAGCATTCTGTGAACTAGAAAGGCCTCTGTCAAATCAAAAAGGCCTTTTAATTTTTACTGCCTGGAAGCTGTTCATGCAGAGATCTTGTCTTTCATGTGACTGAACTTCCAGTTCTGCTTCATTGCTCTGTGTGTATATTTCAAAATACCTGTAAACTTAACCAACTCTTAATTTGCTGGAAGGTGTAAACAAATGCTAATTTTGTAAACAATTCTTTCTGGGAAGGCCTATTTATGGTTTGAACATATATGCCCATAACAGTCCCTCTATTACAGGTGACTAATTAATTTTGAAGAGAGTGAGCCACTTAAATAGGTGCTCTGAGAGACCTGAGAGGTTGCTAACATTGGCCACTAATCTCACTAAAAGAGTGTAAGTATGTACTGTGAGAAAAGTGAGAGGGACTTGGAGAGTAACTTCTTCCATTTGCACCATGAAAAGTTCTTGGCTCATAACAGTCTGTGGAAACTGGCATAAACCCACTACACTTGAACATGTATGGAGTTGGCTAATACTGATTTTGCTTAATTTACTTGCAATGTCTCAGTATCCATCAGTCATTTTCAAGGGCAGCTTTAAAGACATGGAATTGCTTCTTGTAGTGTGGCATTAAAAGACATACTGATAAAAATACATGCAAGTCTATAAAGAGATGGTCTTCAGGCATCTTTCTCTAGACACAGCATTTTCCTTAGCCTCCATCCCTTTCATCTGTTGTACTCCAATTTCTTAGCTATGTTAGCAGTCCCTTTTAGGACTCAGGTGCTACCTGATAGTTTAAAAATACCTTCTGTAAACAAATGACCAAACCTAAGGGAGCTCAATCCTCAGAATAGCCAAAGGCAGAACTTCTTGTATTAGTGTCAGCAGATGTAGTGGGGGAAAAGAAAACTTTTTGAAAGAAGGGAATTAGTCACAGGACCTCAGGTGCTGGTCAGCAAGATTTCAAGCAATCTGCTTTCAAGAGCAGGGAATATGGGAACTTGAAGTGACACTTTTCTAGGATGTTGGAGGGCTAATAGACTGAATTTAGGTACTGAAAAGGCGTCCATAGAGACAAATTAATGAAACAGACTTGCTAATTCTGAAAGATCTTTTAAAATGAAGTGTGACAAGGAAAATGTGTTTTTAGTCAGCATCCTTTTACTTGACCTGAGTGCTGGACAGTGGGTTAATTACGTATCAAGTAATGTAATTTCTTACTGTACCCAGGTGAGGACCTCAATCAAGATGAAATCAGTCTGGCTATTCTATCTCTTGTTTCTTCTCTGTGATTCTCCCCATTAAAGATAAATATCTGACAGCAACACATTGTTTTGAAGTGCCTTATATTTAAGAGCAGGGATAAATTTGTATCTTTACATCATTATGATACAAAAGTTCAGAAACTTCACCAAAAGGGCTGAAAATACATAGAGGAATAGATGTAAATTAAAACACAAATAATATCTCACTAAGGGAAGAAAAATCATTGCTTAATATCAAGTATTCCAAATACACTAAGAAAAGTTCTTGCAGCCTATCTCAAGACTGGCTGCATAATAAATCAAATTTGGAGTACAAAATTAGGGGAATTAAAAATAGGATAAAAATGGGATTGAGCTATATTTTTGAAATAATCTGTGTTAATTTCAAAGTAAATTTACAGAATTTATGAACAACCTGTCCTGAATCTTTTCTGTAGTCACCAACAGAGAAGGAATGATACATCAATCTCACTGCCTCTGAGTCATGGTGGCAGGAACAGCACTTGGCATGAACCTGCACTCAGTAGCAGGTATCTCCAGGAAAATACTTAACTGATTTCCTCTGTGCCCTTAAAAATCATATAGTTATAAAAATGAATGTAGAGACAATTTTGAAATTTGAACTATCCTAGTGTGCATACAGATTAAATTTTTGATATAGGTAATATTTTCTGAATTAAAATGGGAAGACATGACTTGCTTTTTATAAAGGCACTAGATTACTCCATAGCACATATGTATTAATCTGGTTCTGGGTCTCCACAGACAGTTTGGGATCAGTGAAATAATTTTGCCGCACTCCAGTGTCTACACTGAAATATTCTTAAATGAACAGTTGTCACATGAGGATCACAATTCTTTGTTGCTCAAGGCTTCATGTTTTGCTTCTTCAAAAAAACCCCAAACACTAAAAAAAACAACCCAAATTCTGTAAATTCAAATACTGTATTGAGATTTTCAGAGATGTTGGTCTCCAAAATATTTAGGAGTAGGTAGTTAGAAGATCCCGAAGAATCAATGAAAGCTGTGACCAGTCTGCAAGTGACAACTCTAAATCTTTTTTGTTTTTCATCTGATTCTTAACAACCCACAAAACATGAAAGAGGAAAAAAAGATGATCACATCAGCCTGTAATCGTGAGCTTTGAATAGGGTCTGATTACATCTATTATGTTGATGATTGTTCTGATTTAATACCTCAGGTTGTATTCTGTTCTTGAAGAACAGTACTCTTCCATATGAAAAATCAAAGTTTTAAAAATATAGTATAGAAATAATTTACTGAGAAATGACAATTAAATATATTTGTTTTATAGGCAATATTCATCTAGAGCATGTAAAATTGAAAATTCAATTCTTAAAATATATTTAAATAAAGCTCAAATTGAATTAAGACAATTCAATTGCTTATTGCTATCACCAAATTGTTACTGATAATCTTAGGGGAAATACAGAAAAAAACGTACTGAAAATAAATGTAATATCTTAAATATCTCAATTATAAATGTATACATATTTTAGAGAAAGGAAAAGGGAAAGGCTTTGGGGACAGAAGGCGCCCACCTTGTGTACTTTAGACTTTCCTAAATGTCTGCATTAAACTCTGAGCCTCTTCTGTATATAACACGTTATGTTGGGCCAAATCGAGTAACCCTTTTATATATTTAAAGGATTCTGGATACATGCTATCATTCATGATATTATGGTTTTTAGCTGGATACATAAGCATAGTAACTGGATAAAAAACCTGAATATTTTCTAATTCCTTTACTTAAGTACAACCTACTGCTTCTCCATCAAATGACAACGAATTTTAACTACATGAAAAGTTTGAAAAGACTGAAAGAAGCACAATTTTTGAAAATTATAGTTTGAAGTTAATTTACTTCATAACCTCATTTTTTCATATATATTCCATATACAAATTTTATACTCTGATTCACTATAACCATGTTGTTATATTTTGGAAAGAATACCCTATATTCCTCATGCCAGAGAGACGAATCTCATTAAATATGAAATTTAACTTTCTGAAATATGGGCTGGAAATGTGTGGGTTTGTAATTGGAATAAACACTTACACAGCCATTAAAAACTTCTGTTCAAATAAAGTACAAGCAGAGCCAAATCTGCAAACAGTGGCAAGTCAATAAGGGAGTTGCCTTGTTGCTAAAGCATGACCTTGCCTTAGAAAGATTGTGTCCCAGAAATTATAGCTGAAGTGAAACAGCCTTCGTTATATGGTATTTTTTTTCACTCTCTTTTGTAAATTATTTTATTTCCTTTATAGAAACAGGTACTTAAATCAATAGGAGAATTAACCATACTGTTGAAATTTATTCAGCACTGAAGGGGGATAAAATTTCACTGCTACAGAGAGATGATTTTCTTTTCTAGGAATTCATAAACTTCACATGACATGGGCCAGTCTCTAAACAGTCTGATCTTTGAAGGAGAGAGCTGAAATCTATTTCCTGAATAGTGTAGTTATGTGCCTCTCTGTAGGGAATTTCATGAGCTGGGTGGTAAGGGTGCTAAAAGTTTGACTTTATTACAAGACCTATGGACATTGGTCCTTAAAGACACAAAATGTTATTGATATCAAAATAAAATTTTGAAAAACCCAGAATCCTACAAAATACAAACTTAGAGGGTCAAATTCCTGTTTTGTCTCTACTTCAAAAGAAACCTACCAGTGAATTTAAGAGGAAAATATTACACTGTCTGCAGGCAGTTTGCAAATAGGTATTCTTTGAATAGAAGTGCCTAAAAACATCTCACTAGATAGCTCCAATCAAAAGAAAGTAGTGGTATGTTCATCTTTGCTAAGTTCATATGCCCTTTCTCCTCTGCCCTGGCTGATGCCAGATGCCAAAGGACCTCAAAGAATATCTGTCTATGATAGACAGCTACTGCCTCTAAAGCAGCTAGTGCTACTTTTCTTTGCTTTTTTTCATGCACCTTTCATGAAAGCTCGTTCTACATGAGAGTGGAACACACTGGTGGCCCAGAACTAAATCTAATACATCTAACACGTTATCTACATTATTCTAGCACTTCAAAGATTGAAGCTTCAAAGCCATGCTCTCTTTTGCTACAGTGCTGGAAATAGCAGGACAGTGGAACTCAAGTACCATGGTAATGTTTTTCTTTTATATTTTTTGATTTATGTCCTTTTTAAGGCATTATGTAATTCTCTGAAATGAGGCAGCCTTGTGCCAGACACAGGAACAAGGAATGAAGGGTCAGATGATGCTGAGGTTAATAGGTAGCACCACAACACAAGTAAGTGTACATGAGCAGGCTGTACATCAGCTTCTTCAGGTCCCCAAGAAAAATGTAGTCCTCAGTGCAAGATGAGGAGCTAAGACTTTAGCTTACATTGTCCAGTCTTCCCAAAGTCTCTCCACAGCTTTTCACAGCTAATCTTGTTGTAGTCAATGCTGCTGTGGTTTGTTTATTGTTAAAGCTTGTTCTTGAGTTCTGGCAGTGCCACAGTTACACCTTTGCTTGCAGAGGAGAGATTTTCAAAGCCTCTGATTTTGATTCTGATGCTGACTGGCTCTTTACTTAAAAAAGATTCAGTCACTTTTACCACATCATTGAGGATGATGCAGTTTTCCATCATTAATAAAATGCTTTAGATGCAAATAGTTAATTATCAGTATTTGTATTCCTCTGGAGCCTTCATCTATAATTTTTAGATCAGGAATGATTATGAAGCCTATACCAAAACTTCCATAAAATGAGGTTGCTTTTATTTTAGAAACTGCAAACTGTAATGTAGGGATTTGCTAAAAACATTGGAGAGCACTAGAGAAGAAATTAGGAAAGCAGTTTCTTAATTGAGAGTCTTTAGTCACAGGCTGTAATCACTGGAAATCTTTCTGCTGTTTGAAGTTCAGTGCTCTTTCCAAAATAGTAGTACAAATCCATGAAAAAATAACGTATTTAAACATGTTTTCCAGAATCATGTCAACTGTGTTATGCAAACACTTACCCCTGCCATAAGAGCTGAAACACTTTAGTGCCTTCTACTTCTTTGCCTTCAACATACAAGAAGACTATGCTGAGGTACCCTGTTTTTTAACGGGGCAATTCTGTTCTAGGTGAATGTTTCAAACTCTCAAAGAAGGCAGGAGGAACTGGGCACTGACATTCTGCATGACAATCCAGCCAGTCCTGTATTATCATTTCTCACAGGAACAAGTAGCCTTCTAATCAGAATTAGCTAATGATTTAAGAGAAATGAAATGACGTTTAAGGTAAAAAATCCAAACAACAAGGTAAATATTAGATACTGCTGTACAAAGCCAAGAAGATGAGTGATTTAATTGATAATGAGATTAAGAGAAATACGTAAGAACCTACCTGTACAAGTTGGACAGATGCTGCATCCAGAATAGTCTGTAATCTTCTATATTTTTGCCAAATAATGATCTTTTAAACCATAACAGTTGTAAATATAACATTAAACATATTCACGTCTTGCTTGGATTTCTTTTTCTTGTTTTTTTCTCTCTTTCTCTTTCTTACCTTCTGTCTTCTCTCTTTCTTTCCCCTTCCTTCCTTTCTTTCTACTGCTTTGTTTGCGTCTTGTAACTAAGCACTGTGTGGTCTGGCAAGTGGCTAAGCAAGTAAACAGTGAGGTTCCTTCTCTTACTTGCCAGCCAAACCTAGCAGCTCCTGGTTTGAAGTTGAGGGCAACATCATGTCTGCTAAGACTCTTTACACTCCTTCCTTTTTTTTTTTTCTTTCTTTCTTTTTTCTTTTCTTTTTTTTAAATTTTTTTTTCCTGGTAGTTCTTTGCCAGGTAATGAGAGTCAGCTTTTAGGAAGTGGCTCAGTATAAATCTCTGGGTCCGTCGACTTACAAGGACTCAACTGGATTACCTGACGCACACGGGAGCATTAGGTCTAAACCCCCCTAGACTGATGTCACTTTCAGCCCCCGGCCAATCCTGGGAGCAACAGCACAACCAACACAGAGACTGGTGGTCTGAGGGGTGAGTGTGTCTTTCATGAGCAGCAAAATCCTTCAGACTCTATTAATAAACAATGCCGATAAGATTTTGATGGGTCTACCTGGCAGGAAAATAAACCAACCCAAAACAGAAGGAAGGAAATTCGATCATTTTTTAACATTGTCTAGTTTGAAAATTCTTTGTTAATTATAGTAGGGTGTAGCTGTGCTCAGAGCAGGGAGGGAGCTCTTGGGATGCTGCAGGGCAACTGTGAGCTGGGTGTAAGAAACCTTACAACAGAAACCTTAGTAAAACAGAAGAGAGTTCTATTGGACTTATTCAGTAAGCTCTGTATTAATTAATTATTAATTAATTATCTTCACATTAATTATTCCTCCATTTTCCCCAGCTCTGTTTCTCTTTAATTCTATTGTTTTTAGTTTTTGTATAAGTCCACAAATCTTAATTTGTTTAATCATTGTCCCTACATTTTATCCCTAAACAATGGGATTTGCAAATGCATTTTTGTCTACAATCCTTATGGCAATACCTCACAGATAACTTTAGTGTGGATTTCTCAGTTCATGTGAAAATGAAAATCTTGGATTTCTTTCATTGCCTAACTTCATGCAACTAGTCATTTAAGTTCAACATGAAAAAAAAGAATAAACCAGCCTCATATTTCCTTTTCTCTCTCTCAGTAACTGAATGTTGCCACTGCTGTCCCTAGCCTGCACTCTGGATTTCATATTCAGTTTGGTCGACCCTTCCAGTGTATGAGTGTTGACGTGTGCTTTTGAGGAAAATATACAAGCTATGGTCTTCTTTATTTATCTTTAAAGAAAATTTATTCAGGTTTTCATCATCTCAATGGCTGTAAATCCCTCTCTTTTGACACTTGGAAGTGCAATATTGCCTTATCCAAAATGCCACTGAAAACCTATATTTTGCTGAGTTCTCCCACTGACTACATCACCCACCCTTTCATATGCTTCTCTGATCCTTTTAATTTGTAGCAGCAAAATAAAACTATTTTTTATAAATTCTGGCTTGGTCCAGAAGTCATAAATCTGATATGACAGGCAGTCTGACAGGACTGCAGGCAGGAATAAAATGGAATCGATAAAAAGGTCTCACATCTGAGATGTCCCAAATAGAACATGCTGGAGTTGGCAAACCAACATTTATTGATAAATCTTACCAACTGTGCAAAAGAAACTATTTGTTGCCTTCTCCTGTGACCATTAGATTAATATTGCTCTTCATTTTTTCTTTTTAATTATTGGATCCAGATACGAACAGATCAGCAAAAAGGCTATTAATGGAAAAAAAAAAAAATCTGAGCATTCATGCAGCTCAAGAAGCATTTTTTTTATTGTCCAATACAGCCACACTAGCAGGACAAAAGCAACACAGAAGTTTGTGACTGCTCCTTCCCCAGCTAATGAGAGGGGACGAGATAGGAAGTTATTTTTAGTGGTGCATTTGTAGCTACCAGATTTGATTTAAGTAGGTGTGTGTATAATGCTGTTTGTGGAGTTAACAGGGTGTTTGTAGTTTGTTGAATCATTTTGCTAGAAATAATGTGTTGTGTGAACATGCTCCTGTTAAATCAGGTAGAAATGCTGATTTGATTAACTAGTAAAAGTTCCTAAAGACTTTATGTTCTACTGCTTTAAGAAAATACTCAATGATTCTTCTCATGAAAACATGCAATTGCAGACTTGTAGTTCTGTTGGCATAAGCAGTTCCAGATTTGTGAGATCAAATTCTAACCCATGGTTCCCTCTTTATTCTAAATACTCAATGAAAGCAGCCCTTTTAGAAAATCACTCACTACCCACTGAATTGGACCAAAGCAGTATTGCAGGCCCATAAATTCAAAATATACAGCATGAGAGCTTCAGCTGAATTCCTTCTATTCATCTATCAAATCCTTACTGTGTACAGGTGACATGTATGTAATTGCAGCAAAGTTTATGTAACTAGATCACTATGAAAGAAGGTTAACAAGATGAAAGACTATTTATCCCAGTGAAGGAACTGCTGGATGGAGGCTTAGGATCTCCCTTATGTTCCTTCCAGCTTTCTGAGAACTGGCAATGGCTGGAATCCAATTATTCTCTGACATTAATGCCTTTTTATCCCACAGAAGCTGAAGTGTGGGAAGCTCTTAAAGTTTACATAAAGGTGAAGATTACTGTTTACTTCTCAGCTGATGGTGGTACAAGCAAGCTGTCAAAATTACAACCACAGCTCAGGCTCATGGTTTCTCTTAAACGGAGAAGATTTCTAGTGCTTCTGTTAAGTTTTAACTGATTTTAGTTTGGAGCACCATGGAGCAGATCACAGACTGCTTGAGCTGTCAGAGCTTGAGCTTTCAGAAAAATCAGGGAATCCCCCTTTTTGTTTTGGATCTTCTCAAGTCATACAACAGGACCTAACCACTTCTGATAGTGTACTTCTGTGCATCATCCCTATGTGCATTAGATGTGCAAATTAAAGTTTAATTTCCATCATGGTTTCTAAGCAGATTGGAATTTGTCCAGTCATCTATATTTAGCTTAGCGAAGTAATACAGGGAGGTGGGTCTATGCTCTTGTTCTGGTCTTTGCTGTCAGGGGTGTTCCACAACAATATCTTCAGGGGAATCACATCAGATTTGTGTGATGCTAAGCTCAGTTAAAAAAAAAAAAACAAAAAACAAAGACAAGAGGCCATTATCTGAACAGCCTGTTTCCATTCAAGAAATAATGCCTAAAGTAATTAAAAAAATAGCACTAAACTGGGAGTGGAGGTGTATTGGATTTTGTTACTAAGTTTGTGTTTGAAGAGTGCAGGAAGACAGCATAACTCTTATTGCCACTCATGACAGTAACCAGCTTTCCTTAAGAACAAAAGCTGGCAAAGTCTGGCTCAAACTTCTGGGAGTTTCTAAATCTTTAGAAAGTTCTATGAATGGATGAGACCCAATTAAAATACCACTTTTAATTCAGTATGTTTAATTTGCCTTTGCCTCTTACACTGCTTTTGAGATGTGAGGTAAGAAAACATTATTGAACAAGTAGCTCCTATTTGTGACACCTGATTACAGCTCTGCTGATCCCAGAAATAATTCAATGGGAGGCCAGCATTCCTATGATACATCCTCCAATGCATCCATCTAGGATACAGGACAAGAGGCTGTGAAGTGATTACTATTTAATGCCAAATGTTCTCAGACTGTAATGGAACCACTTTGTAAATTACAAAAGTAAGTTCAGGTCATTAATCTGAGGAAAGAAAGACTGAAGCTTTAAAGGTTTCTAGGATATGGGACGGAATTTCATGTATATACCCAATGCATAGTTTCATGAAAAATAGCCATTTTACCCAGCAAGGACATGGACACTGGTTGTAAGGGGGAAAAAAAATTCATTTTTTCTTTCTTTTGCAATAGAGATTTTCTATTTGTTATGCTCTTTGTCACCACAATGAAACCTGTGTAGATTAACATATACTTGTGTATATCAAATTATCACTTTACTTACAGAGTGAAAATATTTTTTCTTTACAATAGCCGAAGTGATCAAAATATATCTTCATTTCAAAATCCTAGAATGAGTGTGCAGAGGTCATCACAGGGCACCATTCCGTAAGGCAGAGGGGTGTGCAGGCACCAAACTAGCATAAAGAGGTACAGTTTCACCCACAGGGCATCATTTCCTATTGAAGTTCTCCTCCTTATTCTGCCTAATGGGGTTCAGTGAGTGCTAAGGTTTTGTGCAGTCTAAACTTAACACACACTATTAAGTATCTTCAAAATGCTTTGGTAAAATCACAAGATTTACCAAGTCAAAAGAGATTAAGTTGTCTGTGTTCCTTCTCTACCTACCCTTTAGATCACTGTCACTTGTTTTTCAAAGCTACTTTCTGAAGTTATCAGATTTTGTATTGGAATCATTATATGTAGTGCTAGATTCAACTAGCATTTAGACAGGATATAAGATAATTTGTTGGCCAGCTTCATTTTCCAGCTCTTTGCAGAGCTAATGTATGACACATTATCTAACCTAGAATGGGTGTTTGCATTTAGGAGTTGAAATTTAAAAACTTTGACAAGAATTAGTGCACTCTTGGGATTTTTTTTCTTTTTTTTTTTTTTTTAACCAGAAGGGCAAGGTTGGGGATGAAGAACAATGAATGCTGGTTGGAGAGACCTTTACTGAAAGTTTTCCTTCAGTGTCCCCTGTGTTCAGTGCCAGAGTCATCAGTGGTGTTGTTCTGTGTAAGGTCACTAAAATTTGGTCAACTTTGGATGGTCTCATGTAGCAGAAACAATGAAGAGAGGATGTACAGGAGCTTTTCCAAGTATAATCACTTTATAATAACAAGGAAGAAAAAGCTGAGATAAAATTCCCTATGGCCTTGTTCTGAATCCTGAAAATGGCCTTTGCTCTGGAATTATTCTTAGAAAGCCAAATACGAAGTCTTCATTGATAAGGGTGCAAGAAGGAATGGCAGTATGTAATTTAGAAAGGTAATGCCAAACCCCAAGAACTTTCCTTGAATTTGCCTATGAAAAATTTCTATTGAATAGTAGTATAAAGAACACCCTATGCTGTATTAACATCAGTGTGTAGAAATATGAGGTATGTGACCCCATAAACACTGTTTTCTAACAGTAAACCTACACATCCCTCCACAAACCATTTCCAGTTGGCTGAATATGTTAATGATTGCACCTGCTTTGCTGCCTGTTTACTCAGTGTAACAATTAATATAAACTGGCTGTACATGGAATGGTGGCAGCTGAGGAAGAACTTTTCATGAACAACAAAAAAGGCGTTAATAGCATTAATGATATTTGAGAGAACAAAGTTTCTTGACTAGATGTGCAGAAGTGTCTGAGCTTCAGTACCAGCCGTGAGTGTGGCCCCACCTTCCTGTTCCTGTCTGTAAGCTGTCGCATGGTGCCCCATGGTGGCTGCTTGCCTCCTCCTACATTACATGCAGCCAGCAAGTGCTCCATCCAGTTGGGTTACTACCAAACAAAAATATTTGCTCCAGTCCATCATTACTTGCTAGTAGTCAGAATTCAAGTGTATAACTGCATTTTGCAACTATTGTCTGTTTCTAGTTCCATTTAAAGAGGGAATACAGGTCCTTGTAGGTGGTTACTTGGAGTTGATTTCATAGGGCTTTGCAA
Source organism: Trochalopteron elliotii (assembly GCA_024734555.1). NCBI lineage: Eukaryota > Metazoa > Chordata > Aves > Passeriformes > Leiothrichidae > Trochalopteron > Trochalopteron elliotii. The sequence goes on along the minus strand of JANPWX010000328.1, from coordinate 3,809,823 downwards.
GAAGCAATTAATTTTAAAAATCTAGCTGTTACAATGTTTCTTTGATTAGATTATTTTCATTATTAAAAGGAAAGATTCTAACATCAGCTGTATTCATCAGCAATTAGTATGTGTGATTTTTTTTGTACATCTTTCTAGGCTGTAATATGTCTATTAATTTGGGGTTTGCTAGCAAATTTCTATTTCACTTCCTTATGTGAAATGCAGCTTCTTTGCCACAACCAATGGTGAAAAAAATGTTTCAGAAAGACATTATTACCAAAAATGCTTTAGTTATTTCTATTTGTATTACTTCCAGGATTTTCTAAAAACTTCCATAGTTGGTATTGCCTTTCCACATATATCTGTCTTCCTCAGCAAACAATATTTATCAATCTGTTTGCACAAGAGGATATGGATGTTGATACTGGCTGTGGCTTCTCAAGCCCTAGGTTGGAAAAACTGGGCCCCCTGAGTACCCACAGTTCGTATGGATCTCTTCTTGATGAAGTGGCTCTTTCAAACACCTTCCCTTTGACAGAGAGGACTGATGAAAAAACTTGCTTGTGCTCCAGAGTGCCTTAATGCTGCTCCCAGGGCCCTGAAACGCCTCTCCATACTCCTCAGACTGCTCCTGGCTGTACCAGAGATGCCCACATGAACATCAGCAGTAGATAACAGCCAGTGGGCAGTACAAGGCTTGGCAGTCTCTCAGTGACATTCCTGGGAAGCAGCACACCCTTTAGAGAGCATGTCAGGTCAGCAAACAAGTCCTCCAGAAGAGAGTCATCCACCGCTGTCACCCATCACTTTTCTTAGGAGCACTGGTGGTTGTTCAGGGAGCAGATGGGGCTGCCTCACCCAGCTCCAGCTCCTCTCCTGATATGACAAAGTCTTTCCTCCTCAGTGAAGCAGTTCTGCAAGGGCACATTGCCTAGGATACCTTGTTTCTATTTACAGCTTGTCTAAAAGTGACTACAGACATAATCAGGCATTTACTTGCAAAATACCTATTTTGGTTTAAGCCACCTTGTGTCCGTTCACTACAGTCCCACTCAGCTCAGTTTCTATATGTATTATGCTAATCCATTTTGGTGCCAAAATAAATTCTGTTCTTTACTATGGCTGCTTTGTGAACAAAAATGACTACTCCTTCTACCTTTTTATGTATTTTTAAATACTGCTCATAGGGCCTTTTTTTGCAGTAAAAATATACAAAGGCTTGCTGCAGCTCACTGAGTGGCCTCCTTTTGTCTCAAAGCATGGACCTCCCTGTAGAAAAGAAAAAAAGAAAAATAATAATAATAATTAAAAAAAAAAAAGAAAGAAAAAAAACCAAACAAACAAAAAACCTCACAATGATATACCAAGGAAAATATTTACAGTCTAAGGAGAGAGTACTCATGTCAGGTGCCAGGAACCAAAGGCAAAACTGCACCAAAACAGACACAGAACAAGAAAATGTTACACCACTCCAGATGCCCAATAATGATATAAAGCACTGCCATGCCAGGCGTGCAGCGGGACGCCTGGAGCTGCCAAGGCCGTGAAAGACGTCTGGGAGCAGCACCGATGCCAGGGTGCGAGGGAGGGTGCCAGCGCACTGGCACAGAGCGCCAGGGCAAAGGCCTGAAAACATGCAAATATTTCACGAAAGCCCCAGCAGGAAGAGAGGTCTGGCTACCGGGCGTAATCCAGGAAAGGAACTGCTCCAGGGGAAAGGGCGCGGAGGAGGCAGAGCAATGTTGTTTCCCAGCAGGGATGCGCGGGCCCGGGGCAGCCGCGGAGCCAAAACCCCCGCAGGGCCGCGGTGGGAGCCAGGCGGGCCGG